>JABSTQ010001040.1:0-64493 GCA_013358835.2 Ixodes persulcatus | reverse complement strand
GATTCATTCCCGAAAAATGAAATATAACCTAGATTGCGAAACAAATAATCATAACAGATATTTGCTACAATGTAAAGTAAGTTTGATTTAACGCCCACGAATCGTTCGTGTTCAATCATGACCTCAGGTGAGTGACGTAGGAAATCCGGCGGTCTACCCATACTCCGCTTCACATCAAGTCCAACTGCAGCCAAATCTATGATCCTATATGGCACCAATAAAGCAGTGCAAAAAGTGTACCGTCGTGGCGCTTGTCGTTTTTGCGGGTTTGCTGTCACCGGCCAAGCCAATTACACTCTAAGAAAAAAGGGAGGAAAAAGGTAGCAACGGCGCGTCTTCCTCCCTTCTACTGACGCTCCCCCAAGCGGACACGAGAAGAGGGGAGGAACGAGACGCTTTTTTCCTTCTCCAGGCAGGCGGGAGAAAGCTTTCGCCCTCCCGACTCATCTTCTTTCGGTTTCGTTTTTCGAGCACGTCGCGCACGTTGTTTAATAAATGTTGTTGAGTTGATTGAGCTTCAGCGGCAGCGAAGGCGGCCTGTAATTCCCTCTTCTAGTCCAAACGTACAGAACATTTCGGTTGTATTGACGTTTTTATCGCTAATTTTATCAAACGAGCAAACGAAGCCGTTAGAAACAGCGAAGTTCCGGAGCAGTGCCAGCAGCGCTACGTACACTGGGTGAGATGGCCGGTGTCCGCTGGATTGCGCGACCCACGCGTAGCTACAGTAGCGGAACCACGCGGAACTGTGTCGACGTTTTCGACGTTATGGAAATCGCAGGAACTGCGTTCAAGACAGGCAGGTTTTGCTGCCGGCTGCCTGGATGCCTTCCGTGCTGAGTTCGGTTCTGTTTCCCGATGCCGAGTGCCAACCAGCGTTCAACGTGGTTCTGTATTTTTGCGTGTCAGCAACACAGCAGCAACATCGTGATGGCAGTGTTGTGGGTTGTGAACTGAAGGCTGGAATTATCGCCGATGTGACCGTGTGTTCGCGTATCAGTGGTGTAAAAACAAGATGCGACAACGTAAACTGCCGGGCATTGATGCCGCTTGTCGGGCCGTGATCGGAGGGGGCGGAGTGTCGCAGGTTGACATTCCGGGTGCAATCGAGCGACGTGCGGATAGCCATGTTGGAACGCTGGTCTGAACAGTAAGCTCCTATCGTACAGTGGCCAATGTGACTGGCGGTTGTCTTTTCCTTGTGAGCGATTGTGCTCTGGGGAAAGGACTGAACAGCACGAAATTATGACGTAAAGTACGTGCATTTACAGCGTGGAATTTTAGCATTAAAAAAGAGTAGTATGGAAAATCGAAAAGAAAAAGCTACCCTTTATTTTGCTGTTTAATATACTACGGTTCCTGGAGAAACTGCCCTCCAAGTGGCGCGCTGGGATGAGCGCTTGAAGTTTTCGAGCTCTCCACGGCGTAGCTCCGTACACTTAACACCAGCCGCAAGTCGCGGCTTTGACTGCATTCAAGTTGATCGAAAAGCGATTTCTCTTCCCGTGAAGCATCACTTCCAGCCGAGTGAATATCCGCTCTACAGAGATTAATTCAAGACGGCTAATTGCAGCCGTGCGCGAACAGCACGAATAGAAAAACCAACACTACAATAGAAATACAGGCGACGACGTGCCATGTGGGGAAACAAACTCATGGCTTCGAACCGCATAGGAGCGGCTTAATTTATTGACTTTCAAATAATTACGGCATGATCGAGCGTTTACTTTTTAATAAGAGATTCATCCCCTGAGCCATTAAAAATACTCTCAGAGGTATGACAGTTCTGGAAAAAAAAATCAACGTGCTGGGAATATTTTCTATTGCTTATGCAGTCACCGAGAAATTCCGGACGTTCAAAACGACCAGCATAAAAGACGGAAACGCAGCGCTCAGCAACGCAGCGTTCAGCATGCCGTTGTATTATTGCTTGTATGTGCCATGTATGTGTATGCCCTCAATGTACAGTATGTTCACCTGATGCTTGTAGTGTGTGTGTGCACGTGTACATTGTACAGGCAGTCCAGGTTCCCGAAGGTCGCGAAGCGCAATAGCTCGCGGAAATAAAAATATTTTTGTAGAACATGAATTGGGCGGTACCTAGCGCCACCTAGCTTAGCTACTTGCAATTACTCTGTTTGACCCTGCCATCTGGTGGCAAGCGATTTAACCTTGTTTCACGCTACGCGATAAACAGCGGCTTCGAGTTTCCTCCTTTGAGAGCGGCTTTTGGTTTCGCGGATTGGTTTGCCATTTCTCCGTGATGTGCGGTTGACGAAGGAATTGTGACTCGAGGAACAGCAAAGGTAAGACGTAAAGTGCGTGAAGTAACTGGGAATCGGTTGTCTCCGTTTAACATCGCAGTGCTGACGACGAGAAGACTGAGTAACTGCTTTCGAAACGCAAGTTTCTGTACCTGCAGGGGGAATCAGGCTTCGGAAATAAACACTGTTCGCGGAAAGCTCGTGTTACGCTTTTATTTGCTGCTCCTCTCGTCCCGTACAAGAGACGTAGCGTCCTCGTTAAGCCTTATTGATCTCGATTTGCTCGATTCAGGGCGGCCATTATGAGATGCTGGCGACGGAGGAACTATGCTCCCCGGCTTCAGGGACGAAGGTTTCTCCCTTTCTAAAGGAACATAGGTTACAAGACCGTTCCTCCCCTTAGGGAGGACTATCGATACCCTTTTTTCTAAGAGTGCACGCCCAGTGATTGGTTTAGCCTAATCCTGCGCTTTGCTTTCTGTGCGGTATTGTTTGAGGCTAGGACACGGGTTCTGCGAACTATAGGACGTGTAGGGTAAAAGTACAGAGAGATGAATACAACGTGCATTCTAAGCGGGGAGGGAATGGAGAGGCCAGAGCATGTCAGTTATAGAATGCAAAGGGCTCACGTGGAGAGACTGACTTCCTCGGGATTTAGTGAAAACGGTGAAACAAAACGGTCTCATGAAGTAGGGCTTAGTAAAATACGATTATAGAATAATGAGCTAAATCGAGAGACAGAGAGAGGTTACATTCGATCAAATTGGCCTAAAGGGACACTCAGAGACCAAAATTTGTATTTCTTTACTGCCGTATAGATGCTCCAAAATAATGTCTTATCCCCCCCCCCCCCCCCTAAAAAAATTCAACGCGAGAAAAAAGACATTTAACGCGCAAACGCACTTTTAAAGAAAGTCCTCTGCTACCAAACAACTCCTTGCGATCGTTTTTCTAATCACGTGCCTGACGTCATAAATGGTTGAATATTCGTAACCCTTGAGGTTGCAAAAATTGCATTTTAGAGTGCAGCTCTTAGGCGCCTGTTTCCGGCTTGAGCGGCGTCGGCGTAACCGCGAGGTGCATTATTTGTAAATTTCCCCGCTAAATCTAGCGGAAAAATTATCCTGCTAAATTTAGCGGAAAAGTTTCCCCGCTAAATCCACCGGAAAAATTTCCCCGCTAAATCCAGCGGAAAAATTTCCCCGCTAAATTTAGTGGAAAAATTTCCCAGCTAAATCTAGCGAAAAATGTTTCCCCGCTAAATCTAGCGGAAAAATTTCCCGGCTAAATTTAGCGGAAAAATTTCCCCTAAATGGGACGCGAGCACGGGAGGAGGAGGGGCATAGCCTCCTCTCCGTACCTTCCCCTCCCCCTCCTCAAGAGCTGCGCTCTAATTCGGCGTTACAGGGAGTTGTAAATAGCTTTTATTTTTTAATGATGTTTTGAAACACATTTTGTACGAGCGTGGCTGGCGCACGGCATTTCCGTTTTTCTCAATTCTGCTACCCTCGTATTAGAAGAGAGCAGAAAAAAAAATGTTTTAAGTTATTTTGGCTGTACCGATAAGCGCCAGAACTTCAAATTCGCTTTCTGAATATATTTCTTTTATCTGCAAATGCGCTGTTTTCAGGCTTCAAATTTTAAGGGTGATGTCTAAGTATCATGCCCAGTCGTCTGGTAAGTGAAAAAATAAATTAATTTTGGAATGTTAATGCCAACTTTAAAAATAATTTAATTTAAAGTAAAAAATGAAAGACGTTCACAAATTTCTGTAACGCGAAAGTAGAGTGCAGCTCTTGAGGAGGAGGAGGGGAGGCTATGGAGGGGGGTATGCCCCTCCTCCTCCTCCTCCATACCCTCTTCTCCTCCCCTCGTTTCCTCCTCCTCCTCTATACAC
The DNA here is from genome assembly GCA_013358835.2 of Ixodes persulcatus. Classification (NCBI taxonomy): domain Eukaryota; kingdom Metazoa; phylum Arthropoda; class Arachnida; order Ixodida; family Ixodidae; genus Ixodes; species Ixodes persulcatus. The sequence continues at coordinate 60,332 of JABSTQ010001040.1, read as the reverse complement.
TCCTCTTCCCTCCTCCTCCAATTCAGTTTCCCCGCTACATTTAGTGGAAAAAATGACGTCACATCAGTTGGTGCCACGTCACCTACGAACAAATTAAGTTCATCCGCTGGATTAAGTGGGAAAATTGACGTCACGTGACCTCAACACCAATTTTATTCCCCGCTAAATTTAGCGGGGAATTGAATTGACCTCAACACATATTCAATACCCCGCTAAATTTAGTGTGGAATTGATGTTGAAGTCACGTGGCGTCAATTTTTTTTAAATCTAGGTAATATACTGAATTTGTCCGCTAAATCGAGCGGAGAAACTGAATTTTCGAAGAAAGGGTAAAAAAACAGGTGAGCTGGTGAAGAGCTTCCATCGTAAACCGGAGACACGGCAAAATAAAAAAACGGACAAAACAACAACAAGTCTAAAACACTTTTTTTTTTTTTTTGAGGGAGGCGTTTTTTAACGTTAGCAGGGTTTGTGTTAGAGTTGCCTGTTATCATAGATTTGTAATTAGGTCGTCGGGGTCAGTTTTTGGTTGGTGTGAAAGGAAGGGAGGTAGCATGTGTCATCGGTTCAGTTTGAGATGTCGGTGACTGAGTGGAGAGAAGGTGCTTCGACTGTGGAGAGGAGGTCGTGGTGTATATATGAGTGGTGGTGTTCAAATAAACTAGAAGCTGTGTTTGAGACTTGTTGTTTTGTCCGTTTTTTTTATTTTGTCATGTCTCCGGTTTATGATGGAAAAACTGAATTTCCCTGCTAAATGTAGTACGGAATTGAATCGGTGTTGAGGTCACGTGCCGCTCAACCCGGAAACGGATGCGAAAGAGCTACGCTCTAAAAGAAACTTTTAGCCTTTCCACTCTGGTGAAGAAGGAATACCACCGGAGCTGTACAATGGAGTAATGGCCGGCCGCAAGTCGGCAAGCCAGGGTGGAAAGGCTGCCGACATCTATGAGCGACGGCGGCAACCAGATACGTGGCTTGCCGCCGTCGCTCATAGATGGTGGTAGGTGTCCAGAGTTCGGTGTCTTCATTTCTTTGCGGGGGACACGATCCTGGGGAAACTAGCGCTTAACAGCTCCGCTGTAAAAACAATTGGCTAGGTTGTGCAAGCCATCGTCTGATTCTAAAGTAACAGCCGCCATGCATCCATCCATCCATCTATCCGTCCATCCAAGTTAATTTTGACTAGGAAGACAAAACCTTTATGGAATCATGTTCCTCTAAGGTGGACTCCAGATATCAGAGATCGTTGAGTAGCGGGAAGCACTGGGGATGTGCCTTGAAGAGTCCACTATCCTGGAGGACGCCACCAGGGGCGCACATCCAGGGGTCGTGGGTGATCTGCTGCCATTTGAAGAGCTGGGTCTGGAGCGCCTCTAAGACGGCCGAGTGGCCGGGGTCTTCGGCGAGGTTCACCGCTTCCCTCGAGTCGTGGTCCAGGTCGAACAACTCCCACTGGTCCCTGTAGTAGTAACACCGCAGGGTCTTGATCCAGGGCAGGGGCCTCCCTTCGCGCGTTCGGTTGAGGATATCCTGAAAGCGATCAATACCCAAGTCTGGATCGTTTCCATACACCAAGCCGAAATGTTGATCGGCACTGATTTGCCTAAAAATTGGTTCGAAAACGTTAATAGATCTCAACTAGTACCCAAAGTTACAGGTTCCAATAATTTTTGTTTTTCTCGCAAAGTTATGGCATATTAAAGTTTGGTCTGAGAGGCTGAGAAGCTCTACTGGACACCCCGAAAACGTAATGTAAGGTGTTGGAATATCCGTACAGCTTTTTCCCGACAGTATACAAGAACTTTGATGGTGTGAACTAGCGCCACTCAATAAGCTACACTAAATGAGCCCAGCTCATTTAGTGGCTCTAGTGTGAACCATCAAAGCTGGTTAAGCTTACGCCAACAAAATGAAATTAGAATTTTTTTTATTCGTTTAGGAGAGCCACGGCACCGCAGAAAGGCAGCAGACCGTACCACGGAGGCCCTCGGTGCCGCCGTGCGCAAAATACTGTGTTCTTCAGACTGCCCGCTGGACTTGCAGGCTAAACAACATGCGATGTCACCCCATTGAAGAGCGCTGGAAAATTTAATTTTGTGTTTTGACATCCCCTTAATTTGCCGTTTTCTCGATAGGTATCTTTAGGTTATACAGGGTGATTCAAGGAGAGGCCAGGCTCTTTGAATAGACCGCAAAATTCGGTTTCTTAACCTATCGCGCTACGATTTTGTGCCGCGTTGCCCACTGATGGTGCATTTTTTTTCTAAAATTTGCAAAGAGCGAACTTACCTGAGGAAAAAGTAAAGAAAGAAAAAGGCTTGGCTCCTATGGAAACGCAGCGACGCCACCGGTCTTTAAACAACACGGCGCCGTTTCGCACGGGAGACAAGAGATGGCGCAAGCGGTCGCGACGTCAACTGCCGCCAACGAACGAGCATACAGCGCCGAGAGCCGGAGCCTTTAGCAGACGATCTTTTCGACTCAAAAGCGGCGCGAGCTTTTTTGATATCAGTTGGCAATGCATTATTTTATCATCCTTACTAATAAAACACAATGAATGTGTAGCAGAGCCGACAGGTGCCGCAACCACACGGGTTGACGACAACACGCGAGGAAATGTACTTCCAGACTAAACAACCCAGGCTCCACTGCGCCGAGCACGGTGCCAGTGAGCGCGCCAACTCACGCTACCGCGTGGCCTCGGGAGACGCGAGAAATAAGAATATATGTCTTTGTCTAAGCTCTGCGCCGGACGTCCCTTTTCTTCTCCGGTGCTTTCGAACACACCGCCGACAAATTGGTGACCCGGACGTCCGACTGCAATGAACCAGAGTGTAGTATTTACATTTGTCGGTCTTTTTAGTTTTGTCAAAGATGGCATAACATCGGACATCAGTTTTGTAATAAAAGAACGTGCCACGCGCTGGCGGCCTCGAGGCCAGCGCTCGGTCAGACGTTTTGCCAACACTCGAACAGGACGGTTGTCTTTTCTTTCGCCACCGGGTTCACTCGGGAAGACGGCTTCTCCGGCCCGGCCATGGAACACCGGCACCTCCGTCCGATGAGATGAGATGATTTCGCCCGTAGGCGGAATAGTACATTTTGGCGACGAGGATGGGATTTCTTTAGTTTGAGCTGAATCTTTGTAACCCTGTTCAAGTAGTTGGCAGCGCTCCGCGTCCCGGTCCAGTGGTTTGGAATACCGGCGCGTAACAGATTTTCTTTCGTTCCCTGGTTCCATATTTATTTCCATGTCTTTTTTTTTTTTTGGTTTTCGAGATTTTCGCATGTTAAATGAGTTTTGCGTTCTCCTCCTTTAGTGCGATCAGTTCGCGTGGGACATTATTTTGTTCAATCTTCACTGGGGTTCTCAGTTTGTTCCAACCTTCGAGATGACTTCATCTTCCTCTTCCATTGTGGTTGGTTCGATGGCATTCCCACCGCCGGCCGTGTTTTTGGCTGTTCCTGGTCCACCGATAGTTGCTTGGCCAGCATGGAAGCGTGGGTTTTTGACATACCTTGAAGCATCGGGCCTGCAGTGTGTCGAACCGCGTGGGAAAAATGCGATTTTGTTTTCACTATTGGGTACGGAAGCCCAGCGTATCGTAGACGCATTTCAATTGTATGAGACCCCTTCTGCAGAAGGAACCGATGAGTTTCAGATTTTCTTAGAGGCCGTTGGCAGGCATTTTAAATTTTCTAGTAGTGTTGCTCTTGAGCGCCAGAAACTGCGCGCCTTGGTACAGCGTCCCGGACAGTCAGTCACCGAGTTTCTTGCCGAATTACGACATCAGGGCTCGTTCTGCGCTTATGGAAACGCTCTCGACGAAAGACTCTGTGAGGTGTTCTTGGAGGGTTTGGAATCCAGACGCGTTCAGGATCGCCTCCTGCGGGAATGCGAGGGCAGCGAGGTACCGACCTCATCTCGAGCTATTCAGTTAGCACAACAGTTTGAGCAGAGGGCGAAAACGGCCGCAAGTTACCGGAGACGAGAACAATCGCAAAACCGAGACTCGGCGGAGATTCAGCGAATCAGGGAACGACGTCTGCCAGGAACCCAAGATGGCGGCACAGCGTCGTCATCTTCATTCGAGCATCGCCAAGATGGATACGCCGGATACCCCTCGGGGCATCAACCTGACTATCCCCTGTCCCAGCCTGGACCCAGAATGCCTTGGCTCCCATTGGCCGCTGGTCTCGTGCCCCGGTTTCCGGCGCGGTGTCCCAGCCTCGACGAGATCGTGACCTTGCCCCTCCTCGAACTGGAGGAAACGCAGACGGCAGCGCTTGTTATTTTTGCGGACGCCGCAGCCATGACCGGGCGCTTTTCTCGGCGTCCCAGGCAGCTTGCTTCCTATGCGGGAAGCTGGGACATTTTGCAGTGATGTGCCAGAGTCGTCGCCCGCCGTCGGCGGCCTTCGTCTACGACCGCAGACAAGCGTCGTTTCCTGTCCAGGGCCGAGGTTCTCGGCGACGCTTCGCTGACCGACAGTCCCAAGGAGTCAGGTCCAACCTGGTGGGCATGGTCGACCCGCCGCCGGCTCCAGAGATGCTACCAAGTGTTACTTTCGCGGAGGATCCACTGCCCGTCGAGACAACTGAGAGAAGAGAGGGTGGCATCCTTCGTCGAGATGCATTCATGGCCGAAATCACGGTAAATGACACACCTCTTCGCATTCTTGTTGATACTGGTTCATTCGTATCAATTTTAAATGAGCGTACCTTTAAGGAAGTTAAGAAGAATAACAAGATAAGGTTATACCCGCCGTCGAGGACCCTCGTCTACTATATGCAAGACACCATCCCTGTGCTCGGATGTTTTGTGGGACAAGTAAATTTTAAGGATTGCTGGGCATCGCTGGAATTGTACGTAACCAGGACGGGACGTTCGTTGCTCGGAATCGACGCGGTCCGTAAAATGAAACTTGTTCTGAATGGTGCTAAATACGAATGTTTGTACGCTAATGCAGCTCACGGAGGAGGAGCACCGCAGCGGAATGTGAGGGCCACGCCCAACCCGCAGCGACAACCGTTCACCGTCTCGTTCCGTCAAGCATCGCAGCCACTTGGTTCATCCCCTGCGGCGAGTTCCAGTGTTCTTTCTGCTGGAAATAACATTCCTGACATATGCCCTGCTTCATCAATCTCTGGAGATACTATACCTAAAGCCATTCTGTACAAGTCAAGTCCTCAACGTCATTCTGAAAAGACGAGTACATCAACAAGTCATCATGAGACTCCTGCTTCCACAAAAACGGATACATCGAAGTTACCGCCTGGGTTCGAAGAATTTAAACATCTCTTTAGCCCAGGTTTGGGTCTGGTGAAGGATCATACACACAAAGGTAAGGTGCGGCATACAGTTCAACCCGTCCAATTAAAACTCCGTCGTCTTTCGATGACATTGAGGGATCAAGTTTCTGAAGAAATTTTCAAGTTGGAACGAGCGGGTATCATCGAACGTATTCAAGCCTCTGAGTGGGTGTCGCCGATTGTTGTTGTCCGCAAACCAGATGGCAACATTCGTATGTGTGTGGATTTACGAGCGCCGAATCAAGCCGTTGTTATCGATTCCTTTCCGCTGCCATGTATCAACGAACTTTTGAATTCTTTGCGTGGAGCAGCGTTTTTCTCCAAACTGGATTTGGCTTCAGCCTATCATCAGGTCCGTCTCGGCCCGGTGAGTCGTGACCTCACTTCTTTCATTACCCATGAGGGATTGTTCTGCTTTAAGCGAGTTTGTTTCGGGCTAGCATCCGCTCCCGCAGCTTTTCAACAAATAATGTCCAAAACCCTAAAGGATTGTCCAGGAGTCCAGTTTTACTTAGACGATGTCATTGTGTATGGATCCACTTTGAAAGAGCACGATGAGAATCTCCGTTGTGTCTTATCTAGAATTTCCCAAGCGGGAATGAAGTTAAACCGCAAAGGTGTTTTCCAAGTAGAGGAGCAGCTCTCATTTTTGGGACACCATCTTTCCGTGAGAGGGTTAGCACCCCTTTCATCTAAGGTAGATGCAGTCCTGAATTTTGCATCTCCCTCGGACTCAGTGAAGCTAAGAGCGTTTTTGGGACTTATTGAGTATTATAGTAAATTCATCCCACATTGTTCTACGGTCGTAGAACCGATGCGTCGTCTCCTCCGTAAAGGAGTTCCTTTCAACTGGTCCCCGGAAGTTGAGGCCAGTTTTCAGAAAGTAAAGGCTTCCATTCAAGCAGCGCCAATTTTAGCTATGTTCGACCCAACGTTGCCTATCGTCGTGGCAACAGATGCTTCGCAGTATGGTCTTGGCGTTTTTCTTCAGCAGCAGTATGGCAATCGGCTTCGTCCTGTAGCCTTCGCGTCGCGCTCGCTAACAGATGCCGAGCGAAGGTATTCTACTGGTGAGAAAGAAGCACTAGCATGTCTATGGGCGTGCGAAAAGTGGCACGTATATCTGTGGGGAAGGTCTTTTGTAATTCGGACGGACCATCAAGCGCTGGTTACGTTACTTTCAAACAAGGGATCTGGAATCCGTCCTCTTAGAATCACCCGTTGGTCATTCAGACTTCTGAACTATAATTTTAAGATGGAGTTTCAGAAGGGCGCCACCAACGTCGTTGCTGACGCATTGTCAAGGTTGCCAGTGCCTGACACGGAAGAGGGTATGCGATTTGACCAGGAGGTTGTTTCTGTTGTCATGGTTCCACTGTCTAAGGGTGGTTTTCAACAGGCTACAGCCAATGATGTAGTTCTGCCTTCCGTTATCCGATATACCACATCGTCTTGGCCTGAGGACAGCAAAATGAATCCAGACCTGCGACCATACTACCAGGTACGATATCAGCTTTCCCTGTACGATGGCATCTTGTACAATGGAGAAAAGCTAGTTGTTCCTATGCAGTTCCGAGACAGGATAATGGGAGTAGCGCACGAAGTACACCAAGGGATCACGAGAACTACAAGTGTGATCCGTGAACATTACTGGTGGCCTCTCATGAACCAACATATAAAAAACAAGATATAAAACTGTACAGTGTGCCACTCAACTGACAAGACAGTGAAGGCTGCGCCGGCTCCTCTGCAGCCCATCCAGTTTCCTAGTCAACCCTGGGAAAAGCTCGGCATTGACATTGTGGGTCCGATTGATCGTGCACCGCCCAGTCAAAGATTTTTCATTGTCGTAAAAGACTACCACTCTAAGTGGCCAGAAGTTCAAGCCACGTCGTCGGTAACGTCAGCGACCGTCATCAGCTTTCTGAAGGATGTTTTTTCTTGTGAAGGACTTCCCTGTGTGATTGTCTCTGGCAATGGGGTCCAATTCACCTCTCGAGAGTTTCAGGATTTTCTACGACAGAATGGTATTAAACATAAGAAAACATCGTTGTATCATCCTCAAAGCAACGGGCAGGTTGAAAGGTTTAATCGGTCGTTCCCTTCCAGACGCCGTTCGGGACCACCAGGAAGCATATCGTCGTACGGTACATCCAACAACAGGGTTCGCACCGTCTCTTCTTCTGCACGGAAGAATTCACAGGTCAAGACTAGATGTACAGGGTATGCCAACCCGCGAAGTTCCTGCTGACCTTCCAGAGAGACGGGCTCAACTCCAACAAAGAGTCGACAGGTATCAGCAACACATGAAATTTTACTCGGATCATCGTAGAGCGGTGCGAACACCCCAGTTTCCCCCGGGCCAAGCTGTCCGTGTCTTCAAGCCCACTCATCAGAATAAGCTTCACAGTAGATACACTGAACAACAAATGATACAAGCACAGCTAGGACCTGCAACATATCAACTAGCTGATGGTAGAAGATGGAATGCAGCGAAACTCACAAAAACTGCACAACTGCCTTCGATACAAGTTTCTGAACAAGGCTGGGATGTCGATGATGATGATGACGATAAAGGCTCTAGTGACCTCGCAGCGTCTGGTCTCTTGAGGAGACCCGGTTCTCCTGCTGCACGGGTGGCAGGTACAGCCCGCCATGCAACTCTGGGTTCTCCCAAGAGGCAAGATCTTCCTGCTGCATTCACTAGTGTCCATGGTCAGGGTCTCGCTGTGGACCCCGGGCATCTTGTGGCGCCCGGCAGCACTCCAGTGCCAGGGTCTCCTGCTACTGTTCCTGGGCCTGTCCTTCGGCGTGTTCCTGTTCCTGGGCCTGTCCTTGGGCCTGCTTCCGTTCCTGGGCCTGTCCCCGGGCCTGTTCCAATTCTTGGGCCTTTCCCCAGGCTTATTCCTGTTCCGGGGCTTGAACAGCCTGTGCATGAAAATATTGAACTGCCCATCCCCGATCTGGACGCTTTCCCATATCCCCGTGAAGAACTTCTCAGTGTTCCTTTGCCGAGGACGAGTAGTCCTCTGGATGCTCGTTCCAGCACGCCAATGTCGACGCCTCCACTTGAAGACTCCGGTGACGAGACTACAACGGAATTACACGCACCAACTTCGATCTCTGAGTTATCTAGAGCTCCTACTATATTTTCTCAGCCACGAACAGCACAAATTCGACCAATACGCAAAAAGAGACTTCCACTGAAATTTATGGACTACATCCTCGCAGTTGGTAATGGTAGTTTGGACTCAAACTCTGAATTTAGTGACTATGATTAGAAAGGTTTGTAGTTCTTGCTAGTTAGGTTTCCTGGTAGTTGACATTTGTCATGAGCTATGTTTACTTGCTATAGAAATGAATCAATCACTGTCATAGAAAATCCTTGGCCAAGGAGAAATGTCCATGACAAACACAAAACTACCAACATATAACACCACTAACAAAATAACGGCCAATACTGCACCTGTGTCGTGGACATTTTTGAAATAAGTGGAATGTGCGGGTACATATACGCATGGTGTTCTCTTTTTTTGTTGTTTTTTTCAACAAAGGGGGAAAGCTTTATATGTAGACTTGATAAGACAATGAAACTGGTTGAACTTTTCGGAGTGTTGAGAAGTGTCGAGTGAGAGGTGGAACTCTTTTCAATTTCGTGTTAAAGTGGACAAGGCTTAATATATAATGAAAATGTTCCGCAAGGTGATTAACATTTTCACTTAGGACCTTTCGTTAAGTTCGGAGACGTGTTAACTTTAGTAATTTGTTAAAAGGTCGCAAAGTGTTTAACGTACCTCTTTCATAAATCGTTCAAGGAAGGGAGAGTGTAGTATCTACATTTGTCGGTCTTTTTAGTTTTGTCAAAGATGGCATAACAACGGACATCAGTTTTGTAATAAAAGAAGGTGCCACGCGCTGGCAGCCTCGAGGCCAGCGCTCGGTCAGACGTTTTGCCAACACTCGAACAGGACGGTTGTCGTTTCTTTCGCCACCGGGTTCACTCGGGAAGACGGCTTCTCCGGCCCGGCCATGGAACACCGGCACCTCCGTCCGATGAGTCTTTCATAGTTTTAGCGCCCCGTAGGCGGAATAGTACACAGAGCGCAGGCAACTCCACCGACGACGCAGGCTTGACCACCACCGTCCAGCTCCGCCTTCCAGTCTTCTGGGCGAAAAATCCACGGGCCTGGTTTTCCCAAGTGGAAGCACAGTTCCACTTGCGGCACATCACCACCCAATTATCACGCTACTATCATGTCGTGTCGGCCCTCCCCCCAGAACTGGCTGAGGAGAGAGAGAGAGAGAGAATGCACTTTAATATTGAGCACAAATTAAGTGTTCAAAACATCCATGGCTTGTAACACCAAGGCCATTTGGTCATCCGGTTCGTCTGACGCCAGCCAAGCACTCCAGGAAAGGGGAGGGGGGTTAGGGAGGAACGGTGTGGATAGTGCAATAGGGCACTGTAGGAGACAATGTTCCAGGTTGGCGTATGGGGAGGGACAGTTAGGGCATGAAGGATCAGAACGACGTCGAAGAAGAAAAAGCCTAGCGGGAGTAAGAACGGTGTTCGTTTGGATTTTTCGGAGGACTTGAGTTTGTGACACATTGAGGTTCGGGTGGGGTCGAGGTAGTCGTTGTTGAGAGTTACGGAGCTGCTTGTAATAGAAATTGATTGAGCGTTTGTAGATTAAGGCATCGTCACTGGTCGGGGGGCTAGGCCACGGGATCACAGGCGCTCGGATTTGCATTTCGCGAGCGAGTTGATGAACCAACTCATTACCTGTGATCCCGCTGTGACCAGGGACCCACCGAACGGTGACAGAGGATAGGTTTAGTGCGCGTAGAGCTTCATCGAGGACCGATCTGAGATCTGGTGGGATTTTGCGTTGCTGCAGAGCGCGTATGGCTGCCTGGGAGTCCGTATAGATTGTATAAGCTGATGTAAGAGGTAGTTGGGAGAAGGTTTTGATAGCATGTATAATGGGAACTATTTCTAGTGTGATGATGATTGGAGGGTTGCTATATGGACCGCAGGTGTGAACTGTGGAGGTTGGGGATTGTGGTGTGTAGATTGCATATGCCCCAGCTCCCGTATCTCCTGTGTTGGCGATGGATGCCTCATAATATGCTATGGTGTGTGTCTGAAAGGGGGGATTGTGATGGATAGCTTGCGCCCTCCTGCGACCGTCGTTGAGGCCCGGGGACATGCGGCGAGGCACAGGGGCGAAGCGCAGATTTAACGGTAGGGCTGGGGTAGGTATATGTAAGGGGAGGTCTATGGGGGAAAGTCCTGCCTGCTCCAGGATCCATCTACCCTGCGGTGTTCCTGAGAGGCGGGCTATCTGCCGATTCCGATGCAGGTGCAAAAGAGAGGTGAGGGGGAGAAAGAGGCCCGTTCCGTATAGTTTTTGGTTGGAGGTGGAGATGGGAAGGTTTATAGAGGCCTTGTATAATGTGTTTAATTCTGCTGAGAGTTTGTTGATTTGTTGTTGTGTGAGTGTGACATATGGTATAGAATAGAGAATTTTACTGAGGCTAACGCATGAACTAGGTGACTCGCCTGCTTCTCGTGGAGACCCGCGTGCTTTTTGACCACTCTGCGTACCAGGGAGGTAACCGAGTGGCATGTGTTTACGACTGAACCGACGTTGGCTTGATGTGATCTTTCCCATAAATGCATGCCCAGAATTTTACATGTAGAGACTTTCGGGATGGGGTGCTGACCGATGTGTAAGGATATATGCTGGTTAACAGATCGCTGATATCGAGTATGTGATAGAAGAAGCAGTTCCGATTTTTCTGGGGCAGGTTCAAGGCCTGCTTGTTCAAGATATTCAGCTATAATGTCCAGTCCCTGCTGCAGAGTCGATTCCACTTCCCCTGGTGACCCGTGAGTGCACCAGAGGGTGAGGTCGTCCGCGTAGAAGATGTGTGAGAGTTGGGGGACTTGTTGGAGAAGATAGGCCAGCTGGGCCATGCCGAGATTAAATAGAGTAGGAGACAGCACCGCCCCTTGTGGGGCGCCGCGTGTGAGCGTGATCGGTGGGGACGTCTCAGCCTCAATACGAAAACTGGCTGTGCGGTCTTTAAGGAAGTTCAGGATGTAAGTGTCAAACCTGTGTCCGCAGCCTGTTTCTCGGACTGAGGCGAGTATGTGATCGTGGCCAATGCAATCGAATGCTTTACGAACGTCTACAGTGACAAGGGCGTGGACTTGAGCAGATGGTGGGGAAAGAAAAGTGTGTTGAAGAAGGAGAAATAGGTCTTGTGTGGATACGTGAGAACGGAAGCCAATTTGTGTGTGGGGGAAGAACGAGATGGTTTCCAGATGGTCCTGGAAACGGTCCAGCACCATCCTTTCCATCGTCTTGCCCACACAGGAGGTAAGCGAAATGGGACGAAGGTTGGTGAGAGAGGGGGGTTTTCCTTGTTTCGGTATCATGGTGATGATAGAGGATTTCCACTCTTGTGGTAAGGTACCCTCCGACCAGTGTGTATTTATATGAGCTAGGAGCTGCTCTTCGTCCTCCTCTGGGAGATTGCGGAGTAGCGTGTACGTAATGGCATCTTCTCCGGGTGCAGATTTTTTAACGTTTTGTGTGAAAGCCCAGTCCAGCTCTGCTAAGGTGAAGGAGCGGTCAAATTCTGAATTCTCCGGGCCTGTATAGGATGGGTAGTTCGACGAAAGTGGTGCCGGGATGTACAAATCCTCTAGTGTCTGAGTCAGCTGCCTTGAGCCCTGAAGGGTGAGATATTTAGCCAAGGAAGGTATGGGGGGAGGGTGGGGTCCTAGCAGGGATCGGAGTAGATTCCATGAAGATTTTTGGTGGAGAGAACCGTTGATTTCATTACATACCTTGTTCCAGTTTGAGATATCTAAGACGTCGCAGTGCGTAATGATTTCCTTGTTGACATCGTCTAATCGTTCTCGAAGTTGGTGATTAAGAGGCTGTTGATTTATGTGTCTGAGGATTCGCTTCCGTCGTTTCCAGAGGCGCGTCAGGTAAGGATCGGGCTGTGGTGATGAAGCTGTTGTGTTTTCTGGCTTGGTTGCCTGTGTCTGAGCTTGCTTTATCGCGTGTATCCTGGTCTCATACGACTCTGACTGGCGCTTAGTAGAGGCCAAGATGCTGTGGAAGGTGTTCCAGTTGGTGTGTTTGAGGGAGACTTTACGAGGACGTGAGAAAATGTTAAGTGTTATGGAGAGATGAAATGATCGCTTAAGAGTCTTTCCTGGGTGTGGGTCCAAGTGCTTTCAATTCGGCCCTGGAACAGTGTAAGGTCCGGAGAAGTGGATTGCTGCCTACCAGTGCCTTCTCTTGTCGGGACGTTGGGGATATTCAAAAGAGTGAAATGGTGTTGTGAAATGTAAGAATGTAAAATTCTTCCTGGGCGGAGAGTAGACCGATAGCTCCAGATGACATTCGGTGCGTTGAAATCTCCACCTAGGAGGACCTCGTATGTGGATGTTAACTCCGCAGTAAAGTCGAAGAGGGCCTTGAATAGACGATGCTCTTTGGGGGGGGGGGGGGGTTATAAACGTTGAGAAAGCAGATAGGTTTGTGTTGGGGGGAGGGGTAATAAGCACATGCCACTAGATTATGTGCTAGAGACGAGGGGATGTCCAGCGGTTCGTACTGGAGATCGCGCCGGATGTACGTGGACACTAGGGGGGACCCGCTAGGGTCGGCGTGTACTACTCGGTAGCCTGGGATATTTGCCGGGTGTCACGTTTCCTGGAGAAGTAAGATCTGGGGTTGTAAATCTAGGGTGAGAAGCCATTGATGAAGGGGAGTGCGATTGGTTTTGATGCTCCGGCAGTTCCATTGTATGACCAGAAATGAAATAGCTTTAGCCATTACCTTGTTGTGGTTAGGGCGGGGGTGTGAGGGGGTGGTTGCGAGGGAGGGGCGCTTTGTTCTGTGGGTGTGGGGGGTCGGGGTCTTTTAAGAGATTGGGACACGTCTTCCAAAGGCGTGGGTGATGTAAGCACAACAATTGTCTTTTCTAAAGAAGTTACCACATTCGTAAGATCATTTATCCGGGAAACTAGGGGGTCAACTACGCTTAAGATGTTGGACATCATGCTTTCTAGGCTCATCATGCGGTCGGTGAGTTGAGAGATCTGTAGTTCACATGAGGCCAAGCGTTCCTGGATCAAATTAAATCGTTCGTTCATATGTTTGTGATATTGTGGAGACGTGGAGATGGGGGTGGGAGGGGTAACGGGCGGTTGAGAGGCGGGACGGAGAGTGGTGGGGAGTTCGGGAGTACCTGGTGGCGTCGAAGATGGACCTATCCTCGAAGGGCTAGCTGGCGTTAACTCTGGCGCTAGCGACGATGATGGAGCCTCATTTGTAGGGTTTGTGGTAGGGATTCTGGTCCCCGGAGTGGGTTCCATGAGTGTCGTGGCTCGAGGAGGTAGAACGGCCGGTCGGAGAAGCGACCGTTGGATCGTGGGCTGACTTGTTTGATGTGTCGGCGAACCAGGTGGTGGAGATTGGTGTCCCCATTCCGCCGTTCGAGGAAGGAATGATGTTGACTCGGGAGTCGACGCTTGTTGTTGTATGGTTTGCTGGGGCTGCCGGTAGTGTTGTAGAGGTGAGGGCGCATGTTGGTTCATGTCCGTTGGCGTGGGTTGTGCTGTGCGCGTAGCTGCCGCTCGCTGCCTATGATAATCTCGCTTGTGGGACGATGTTGGCCGTGGCGTAACCCGCGGCAAGGTGTTGCGGAGATGGAGTCGCTGGTCATATGCTGCTTTGATGCTTGCTTTGTCTTTCTGCTGCTGTACTTGGCATGCTGGACCAAATGAGGGGTGCTCACCGCCACAATGATAGCACCAAGGGGTGCATGGATGGGGGGCCTGCTGTTGTTGTAGAGGGGTGGCACACGTGGGGCATCGCCAGAAAGTCGGCGCCTCAGAACAGTTGATTGCGCGGTGTCCGTAGGCTCTGCAGCGTTCGCATTTTGCTGCTTTTGGTTGATGAGGGCGGCACCTGTACTCGACTCGTTCGAAGAGGACAGTGTAGGGGACACTGGTGCCTTCGAAGATTATGAGGACGGGCTCGCTGGCCCCCATCATTCTAGCGGTAATGATGCTGGCTTGATAGCTTTCCAAGGATGTCATCAATTCATCGGCGGAGAGGCCAGCTTTAACACCATGTATAACGCCCTTGCACGAGTTGAGCGGTGCGGCAAAATAGGGCGTGACATGGTGAAGCTTGTTGTTGATTCTGATGTCACAGACTTGGGCGAGTCTTTGTGCCGTGCTTTCATAGGCGGTGTTGAGGAGGATGACTCTTTGTAGCAAGCGAATGTGTATGGTGAGATCCTGGCGTGCTCGGGAGGGAAGTGCTGCAGCTGAAGTGAAGGCAGATAGGAGATCATACGGTTTGATGTGTTCAAAGCAAAGGGTGTGAGGAACTCGCACCACGACGGTGTGAAGTTCATGTTGTGGACGTGGCTCAAGGCGCTGTTTTCGATGTTTTCCAGGCGTTATCCATCCTTGATTCGCATCTTGTTGGAGATATTCCATGGAGGGATCCGACAGCGAGTCGACCTCAATTGTTCTCGGCGTCTGGGTATTGGATGGGGAGTGATGGGTTAGGTGGTGGCTGTGTTGGTGCCGCCGACGTGGCGTCCGTCATTGAAGATAGCCACGCTGGGTGGGGTGCGGGCTTGCCGTACGAGGGTTAACGGAGCCACCGTCGTCGCGAAGATGAAAACGTTCGCTGATCCCAAAAAATTGACTCACAGATCGGGAGCAGAAGATTTGATGTTCCTAAGGCGAGGCACGTCGTCGTCTTCCTCTCCTGGCTGGTGAGCGGGACCACATACTGGCGCTGCTACCTCCTGACGACGCTTTCGACCACCTCAAGCGCACAATCCTCGCCAGGAAGACGGAGTCGGTGTCATCGCGACTTCAGCAGCTTTTAAACACCGAAGAGCTGGGCGACCGTAGACCATCCCAGCTGCTTCACCGCACGCGGAAACTGCTGGGTGAGCAAGCATCTGACGCTAGCAATCCCAATTTACGGGAATTGTTCCTCCATCGCTTGCCCCAAGGGATGCGCATGACCCTCGCCCCAGCTGCAGACTTAGGTCTTAACCGCCTCGCGGAGATGGCCGATCGCATCGCCGAATACGCTACACCTAGCCTGTCGAGCGTCGCGGACACTTCACACCAGTGCTCCTCCACCCGAGCCCTCGAAGCCCGCATTGACGCTTTAACAGCAAGCGTCGCGGCCCTCAGCACGAGAAGCAGACCGCGTGAACCAAGAAGGCGCAGATCATCTCGACGTCGCAGTTCATCGCAACGACGAGAAGGCGATACCTGTTGGTACCATCAGACATTCGGCAGCAGGGCACGAAAGTGCGAACAACCATGCAACTGGCAGGAAAAC
The DNA here is from genome assembly GCA_013358835.2 of Ixodes persulcatus. Taxonomy (NCBI): domain Eukaryota; kingdom Metazoa; phylum Arthropoda; class Arachnida; order Ixodida; family Ixodidae; genus Ixodes; species Ixodes persulcatus. Next base: position 44,613 of record JABSTQ010001040.1, on the reverse strand, counting down.
GCTCCGGCCCGTCACTAGAGGCGGCAAGCGACCAAGGCCCAACAGCAAGCCGTCTGTTTTTCATCACAAAACGTACTTCAGGCCGCCGCTTCTTGGTCGACACCGGATCTGAAATGTGCGTCTTTCCTCCAACACTAGCGGAAAGACGACACCCACATCCCGGATCACACCTCGTTGCGGCAAACGGATCCAACATTCCAACATACGGAATGCGCTCGGTGACCCTAGACTTAGGATTACGCCGAGTCTTCCGATGGATTTTTGTCATAGCCGATGTGACCTACCCACTCTCGGGTTCTGACTTCTTTTCCCACTTTGATTTGAATGTCATTATGCACCTCCGTCGCCTGACTGACAACAGAACTCGCCTTGCGGTCAATGCAGCCTTTACCAACTTAACTTCATTTGGCATTCGAAACATCCTGCCTGCTTCCAGTTTTGCTGATATCCTAAAAGAATTTCCAGAGATCACGAAGACGTCTAACATGTCAGAGCTGCCACCACATGGAGTGACACATCATATCGTCACTTCTGGCCCACCCACTTTTGCTCGCCCTCGTCGTCTATCGGGCGAACGCCTCCGCGTAGCCCGACTCGAGTTCGAGCATATGCAGGAGCTTGGCATCATCCGACCATCAAAGAGTTCCTGGGCCACACCCCTCCACATGGTCTTCAAGAAAGATCCGGGAGACTGGAGGCCGTGTGAGGACTACCGAGCGCTGAACAATCAAACACAGCCCGATCGGTACCCATTGCCTCATATCCACGCCTTCACACAGCACCTGAATAGCACATCTATCTACAGCAAGATAGACTTGGTGAAGGCGTATCAACACATCCCAATTGAACCTGCGGTTATACCGAAGACGGCAATCACCACCCCCTTCGGCTTCTTTGAGTATGTCCGTATGCCCTTCGGGTTGCGCAACTCCGCGCAAACCTTTCAGAGGTTCATCCACGAAGTCCTTCATGGACTTCCTTTCATCTTCGCCTACGTGGATGACCTCTTGTTTGCGAGCGCATCACCCGAAGAGCACAACGAACATCTAAGCCTTACCTTCGAGCGACTCCGCCTATACGGACTGACCATCAATGTGGCAAAATGTACCTTTGGGGCAACGGCTTTGAAATTTCTCGGACACCACATCACACCTGCTGGCATCGAACCTCTCCAGTCCAAGGTACAAGTGATCCGAGATTTCCCCCAACCAAAATCTTTGAGGAAGCTGCGAGAGTTTCTTGGACTCATTAACTTTCATCGTAGGTATATTCCACACTGCGCACAAGCTATAAAACCTCTGACAGACTTGCTACGTGGGCAACAGAAATCCTCCACGGAAATACCATGGTCAGACAGCGCACTGAAGGCTTTCACCGCTGTAAAAAATGCCCTTGCCGACGCCACACTTTTGGTGCACCCTCGAAAAGACGCTCCAACGCGCATCATGGTTGATGCTTCGGAAGCTGCAGTAGGAGCAGTGTTGCAACAACAAAACAACAATGAGTGGCTCCCACTGGCATTTTTCTCTCAGAAACTCACCCCGGCGGAAACACGCTATAGCACGTTCGGACGCGAACTATTTGCAGTTTACGCAACAATTCGCCATTTCCACTACTTTTTGGAAGGCCGAGTGTTTTACGTGATGACCGACCACAAGCCTCTCACCTTACGGAAACCACAACTCCTATTCTGCACGAGAAATTCGCCACCTTGCTTACATCGCAGAATATACTACAGATCTACGCCATGTCGCCGGTATTGCCAACACGCCAGCAGACGCACTCTCTCGCATTGGAAATGTATCTCCGTCTCCAGTTTTCAATTTTTCGGAATTGGCCTTGGCCCAACAGGAAGACGCCGAACTGCAAAAGCTACGCACGTCATCAACATCTCTCAAGCTGCAGTCCATTACATTGCCACTCGCCACTTGTGAGATTATTTGCGATATGTCAACTGGCACACCCAGACCTTACATTCCTCCAAAATTTCGTCAGGCCATTTTCGACGCTCTGCATGACCTCAGTCATCCGGGAATTCGGGCCACACAACGCCTAGTTACATCAAGTTACATCTGGCCCCGGATCAACGCAGACATCCGTCGATGGGCGAAGACTTGCTGCAAATGCCAGCGCTCAAAGGTGTTTCGACACACAAAGACTCCGCTCCACCCATTTCGACCGCCGGATGCCAGATTCGATCATGTACATATAGACATCGTGGGCCCGCTACCATCATCCAACGGATTTCGCTACATATTGACATGTGTAGACAGATTCACGCGATGGCCTGAAGCTGTTCCACTCGCAGACATCACAGCAGAGACCGTCACCCACACCTTCATAACCACCTGGATCTCACGGTTCGGTTGCCCATCTATCATCACGACCGACCGTGGCCGACAATTTGAATGCGCGTTTTTCAAGGCCCTCACCAACATCTTGGGCGCGCGCCACATACACACACATCGTACCATCCTGCCGCAAATGGTATGGTTGAGCGCCTACATCGCCAACTGAAGACGGCACTCATGACTAGAGAAGATCGAAACCATTGGGTCAACCATTTTCCTCTTGTTCTCCTTGGACTTCGCGGCACCTTCAAGACGGATTTAACTTGCACCTCAGCCGAACTGGTTTACGGCACTACACTTCGGTTACCAGGAGATTTCTTTACGTGCACACCATCCGCACAGCCTGACATTCCCTCATACCTTGAAGAGATGAGAAAATTCTTCACTTCTCTACGGCCGGTCCAACCAAGACAACAAACACAAAGACAACTTTTTACAAGTGAAGATCTGCATACCTGCACTGACGTATTCTTGAGACGAGATACGGTACGCGCACCTCTCATTCCCCCGTTCGACGGACCATTCGAAGTCATCTCACGCACCGACAAAACTTGTAAGGTCAACATCAATGGTCTTCATGACGTTGTCACACTCGATCGAGTGAAACCCGCCTACTTGGACTCTTCTCTGACGGACCCTGTGCTCCTGCACCATCCATCAGCCGTCACACCTTCTCAAGTAAAAGCCTCCGTCAAATCACCGACTCCCCAAAGGACCGTGACGTGGGCCACAACCACACGGGTGGTAGACAACACCCGAGGAAATGTACTTCCGGACTAAACAACCCAGGCTCCACTGCGCCGAGCACGGTGCCAGTGAACGCGCCAGCTCACGCTACCGCGTGGCCTCGGGAGCCGCGAGAAATAAGAATATATGCCTTTGTCTAAGCTCTGTGCCGGACGTCCCTTTTCTTCTCCGGTGCTTTCGAACACACCGCCGACAAATGGACACATAATCGAATAAAAAAATGGTTTGTCGGGTTATTTTGACTGTTTTTTTTTCGGGGTACTGATGTCGTCTGCTTTGCAGTTCCTTGTTGTTACCGCACCTGTTTTTGTTTCTGCGCCTATCGCCGCCTGCGGAGCGCGCGCCGCTTTTGAGTCGAAAAGATCGTCTGCTAAAGACGCCGGCTCTCGGCGCCGTAGGCTCGTTCGTTGGTGGCGTTCGTTGCGCCATCTCTTGTCTCCCGTGCGAAACGGCGCCGTGTTGTTTGCAGACCGGTGGCGTCGCTGCGTTTCCATAGGAGCTAAGCCTTTTTCTTTCTGTACTTTTTCCTCAGGTAAGTTCGCTCTTTGCAAAATTTACAAAAAAAAAAAAAAAAACATCTGTGGGCAACGCTGCACAAAGTCGTAGCGCGATAGGTTAAGAAACCGAATTTTGCGGTCGATTTAAAGAGCCTGGCCTCTCCTTGAATCACCCAGTAGATAATACATAGCATTCCGCGAATAGTAAACCCTGGCTATTCCGAAGATGTGTTGAGTTTGGGGAGGTCAAGAGACCGTCGGAGCTCCCCTCCGGCGATTTTCGGAGCTACCCGAACGTACTACAATTTCGGAAGACTCGGGATTTACCCTTCTCGGGACTCTATTTCTAATTTCTGAATTCAGAAGAGTTATGAGGACACGGCAGATGGTGGTTGTGCCAGAACCAACGTTCAAGCTTCCGCGCGTTTTCCTGTCGGGTGCTGTAACTTATGTCAATCTAGCAATCAAGTAGGCATTAAAAAACAAAAACAAACTATGCCGCGCCTTTTTGTTATCTGTCGAAGTGATCATTTTAAGCAATTATTTCACACCATGAATCTTCTTGCAACCTGCCGGTGGGAAGAGGTTGCAGTGGCCAAATTACATCTGCTGTCATGTTTTCAGTTTGTCTATTCTAGTAAAAACCTTAGCTGAAAAAGAAAAAAAAAAAAACGTTAAGGACCAAATTAAAAAAAAAATCAATAACTTCGTGAAACAAAAAAAAACAATTCGCCTATAATTTGGATGACTAGTTCAGCCGCCTCTGCTGACCAATTTTGAGGCCAAAATGGCGTCAAAATGGCCTTTCATGTCCTTTACAAAGACACGAAAGTGTGAGGGAACGCGACGAAAAATCGTCACATCACGGAATACCGCCACGATACATACGTGACACCGCGTGACGTCTTGTGGACCCATGACGTCACGTCATGCGACACGCCCGCGTAGTTGGCCATGATGACCCGTCACACTGCGCCCCACGACACCATGTTCGTGTCACAATAAACTACCGTAGCTGTACATCTTGAGTCTTCTAGCTCTATTCGTAGGATTAATTAGATTCACAACGTATCGCAAGTAGAGAACAAATACTTCGAACGTAACTTTGTTTCGGACGCCGCGACGAAAGAGCAGATCGCCTCGCTCGAAACGATACAGTTCGCTAAATTACCCGGGCACCAAAGAGGATGTTGGGAACGTAGGCGCACGCGCTGCACGCGCTCGCCTTCCCTGTACAAAAAAATGTCGAAGTAAATAATCAAAATAGGGTGTTATAAAACGCACGTGCGAAGTGCAGTTTGATTGAAATTTTTGCTTTCGAACAGCTATTCCCGCAGACGCTAGCGCGTGTACCCACGTTCCCGGCATTCTCTTTGGTGTTGCGCTTCCATCCTTAGATCAACCATCGTGGATTACTGAGATCCAGACTAGCACGGTACTTAATAGAAGTAAACAAATTACTTGTAATGGATCACTTTGTGGAGTAATTTTGTACTCAATTGATTACATTTATACTAATCGCGAGAGTAACATGATAACCTTTGGAAATACCAAAATTACTTCTAACCGCTACTAATCCTTTCTTCTCTTTCTAACGGCAGCCCTTTGTTTGTATAAGCTTTCTACCGAGGAATCACCAAACCGTGTCTCCGACAGAAGGTTGGCCTACAAAAGTTGATGGATTGCGCAGAAGAGTAGTTTATAATTCGGCGATCCTAATTGAAGCCTCCTCCAATCCAATCCTAATCCAACGAAAGGCCCCTTCTCAAACAGGCAGAAAAACCTGTCGTTTTGAAAATATCATGTGATCGTGAAAATAACGGTTACTTTATCATGTAACGGCCAATCACTTTTCTTCTATAAAGTAGTCGTATAATCTAATTGAATACGTTCTAACTAAGAGTAATTGTAACTGTAATGTATTACTTTTTTTCGAGTAACGTGTAAAAGACTGCAATGAGATCTGAACCGTTCTTTCTAGTGACCCTGTCTCACAAATCGGGGCTTTTTTTTTTTTTTTTTTTTGGGGGGGGGGGGGGGGGGAGGACAGTTCAATAGCCAGGGGTGAATCTGACCAGGGGTTGAATTGACCAGAGGTGGATTCACGAGTCAGGCTTGGGGCTGGGAGTGAAGAAAGATCTCACATAATGAGCGAAACATTGCCCAGATCTATCTTAATTGCCATTTTACCAAAATCTAAAGATTTTTTTTCATAAAAACAAAGTTGTTTCGGGGTACTTGTAGACTCCCCCCCTCCTTTCCTTTAAATCCTTTATGACTGTAAACAAACTAATCGGAGATGCGTTTTACGGTCTGTTCACACGTTGGAGACTTTCTCCGCTAAAAGGATTGAACGTAATAAAGGTCACGTGAGCTTCGAAACGGATGTTTGCTAATCTCCAGAGTCTGCGCAGAGCCGTGCAGAATGTTAAATTTATTTACCGGCTGATAAGTCTTGCACCAATGTCACGTCTGCTACCTTTGTGCAGCGTTACTAGATTACCTCAGTTGTGGAACTCCCGCGGAGGGGCGTACCTCCCTCACTCCCCCCAGTTCGCCTCCCGTCGTTTGAAGCGCCATCTAGATTTTCGTTTCAAACATGTGTTCCGAAGAGTACGATGAAACGCCATCTGGATGCTGTGCTTCGAAACATACGTATTCCATAGAATTCGCTGCAGTTACCATAGCATCCGTTTCCCAAGAAACGGTGGAGCTTCAAACGAGGGGAGGCTAAAGTTCCTTGATACTCCTTTTACAAGTAACGACAACCAATACAAATGACAAAGCACATTCCGCTGGAACAAAATGGCGGCATTCAGTTCAAACCTCGGCTGTGCGCCACCATTCGCTTCCCAAAACCTGCACCGTCACGCAGTCGCGCTTCAAAGCATGTCGCCACTTGTAGAAAGGTCATATCTAGGGACTTTAGGGGAGGCGAGCCGTGGGGGGAGAGGGGTGCTCGTGCGAGCTACGTCTATGGCCAGTTCCGTAACTGAGCTAATCTATACACCATTTCACCATACGTCCAGACGCAGCGGACACTACGAGCCGTCATAGCCAATCTCGCTCTGTGATCGTAGCACGTGTTAATGTCTTCGCGCACCGCTGCGCACCCTCTCTAAGGTCACGTGACGCTCATGCGGCCTTCGATTGGCTACGATGACTCGTAGCATACACTGCGCTTGGACGTAAGGTGAAGCAGACTATGTAACGTTGCCTTTGGGGACACCTTGCTGCTGAACGCGAACCTTCTGTAGCACACATTCCGCGCCATATTTTTTTTCTCTCGACGAGAACAAGATGATCTTCAGCATAATGGGAGGATGTAACGAGCAAGCAGTGTTGTTTAGGGGACACTGTCACCCCCCAAATTTTTTTTCCCTTTCTTGTCAGGCGATTCATTATGGTGTCGGAATACTACCCAATTAATATTTTGCTACAGAGTCACGTAATTTTTTAATAAAGCCAAAAAACGCAACTGCTCGAAACCGAAACCGAAACTCCCGCACCGCACGGAGAAGTAGAGAGGATAGAGTGAGTGGCGGAAGTCACGTGGCTACACCCGACCGTGCGGGTTTTTTTTTTTTTTTTTTTCCTCCGCACGTAGCAGACGAAATGCGTTCGTTCGCTGTGCGATTCCTTTGCAGTTATGTTTGTTCCGCTCGCTGTTCTGTACTTCAAGATGAGTTAATTGTTTTGTACATTTAAGTGTGGGCAATTAGTAGTGAGTGCCCGAGTGCCGTGGTGAATTCCCGTGGTCGGCTCCGAAAAGAATACTCTCAAGATGTTGCGTGAAGGGTTGCCTCACATGTCCTGCATCTGAAAGTGGCATTGTGCGGCAGAGTGCACAAGTTTCCGAAAGATCAACGGGTCGGGGTCAATGGCTGGCTGCAATTCCTGTAGAACAGTTACGCGAAGCTCGGAAAGCGGACGCTACCCGATTCATATGCTCCTTGCATTTTGTGGAAAGTGACTAGATTGAGTTCGCAGGTGTCAAAAATGGAATCCCATACCATTTAGTTAAGCGACGTATCGTCCACGACAATTTTGTTTTTGTAGCGCAAGCTACACTGGTCGAGATTGAGCAGTTTCGCGTGGCTCGCATAATGAGCCGTGCTCCGTGCTGCGCATGCGCGAGGAGCAGTGACGTCACACGGCGCACAGCTGGCGCGCCGGAGAGCCGCCGCCGCCGCGCCCGCCTCGCCGGTCTGCGCATTCCAGAGGAGTGACGTCATAGCCGCGGCAGACGCGCTGGTGCCGCCGCGTGCCCAGCTGTGCGCCTCCATTGCGCAGTAGCCAAGTCTGACGCTGCACCGGAGCCGCTTGAATAGCGCCTCTCATTTTGTGCGCATAAGCTCACGCTACGTATATCCTGTCATAGCCGAGCTAAGCCACCGCAATTTTTTGCAGTGATAATTGTAAAAAAAGAAATGTAAACATCGTAAAATGCATGAAAAAAAAAAGGTACACCCACACCAGGGATTGAACCCGTGCCCCCTGCGTGTAAAGCGGTCGTCTTTCCACTGAGCTAATGAAGGAACTCGGTCATGCGTAGTAATGCAGCGGGTAGACTGCATGTCGGAAGTTTGCTGCCGATTTCCCTTCAATACATGCACTCCCGGCTTGAAGCCGGGCAGCACCACGCAGAGGCCACGTTCGCACCTCGTAAAGAAACCGTACGCGTGCGTATTCAACTCGAAGTACGCACTTCGTGCTTGACGTTTGAGCCAGCGATGTCTTCAGCCACGAGCTGGTCGGGTGTGTCGCACGGGATGAATATCGGTTCTTTTGATCGGTCCAAAATTTCTCTTTCGAAGGAAGACAGAATTCGCCGGTACCGTGAACGACAGTTCTGAAGTAGAGGTCCAACGCCCGTCGTCCGCTGCCATCCGCTAGTCCCGCGATACGCGAAACGACGCCATGTTGAGAATTATGCAGTGAACGCAGTGAACGCACAGAATGCTTCCTGTTGTCTGTGCTACCTCTTTTTTTTTTTCAATCAATCGTATTCGCAGCTTTTTGGAAGCCACAAAAAATGAGTTTAATATTTTTTTTCTATTTTTAGTATTGACTGTGTGCCTTCAATGACCCACGACTTCGATTAAATTTGGTGGTCGCCTCGAAACCTTAGAAAACGGCCCGTGACCATGGAAAAGAGAGTGAGTGCGACTCAAACCGGCCATTTCTCGATCGGCGGTTTTCGGGCGGAAAGAAACCGAATTTCGCGCCGCAAATTCTGTTCTGGGTAGTTGGGCTCTCATATGTCACGTACAACTAAAAACCTCGGCGAGCATAAATACACTGTCAGTGTCCCTTTAAGGAGTTCGCGGCAGAGCAAAGCAATATTACACGAGCTTCCTAACACCGAATCTAATGCTGAGGAAGTGGCACTTTTGAGTCACGACGATTGACAGTTGCGTCTGCTCTGCACAAGCACCAAGATGGCGCGCCCACAGCAGTATCGGGGAACGGAGGGCCGATGCGTAGCTCATTTAGTGGCTCTAGTAGAGACAGTTCAGCATTTACAAACAATTCGGCACCGAATATGGCACTGCGCGTTCAGAGAAACCATAAGAGGGCAAAGCGAAGCATCTGCGCGCGCGCCGAGTCGACAACAACAACGCAACAGAACGGCGTGACGACAGAGCCACCTGTTGGTGCGTAGCCACACGTTTAAAGAAAGACTGAAGAAACGTAGAAAGTACCTGAAAGGTGGGCGACACATAAAAGTCCTGGTCGATCGGAAACGGCATCTTGAATCCGAGGTTATGGATGAGCTTGAAGCCCCGGCTCCTGACGGCCCGCATGGGATAATACATGGTTGCTTCGTGAAGGCTGTGGCTTGCGAAGACGGCTCGCTCTTGGCCGGATACCCCCTCACCGCCGCCATCAGCTCCGACCAGCGGTAAGACAGAGGCCCCCGTCAAGGTCACGGGCTTGCCAAAGATGTCGTAGTCGGGTGGCTGAATGCCAAACCAGTCCAGGACAGTCGGCGTGACGTCCAGAAGGCTCACCATGGCATCCGATCTCTGGAAAGAAAGAAAGAAAGAAAAAGTTAATATAGCGTTTTTTTTTGCTGATTTGTATATTTTTGTTCACATTTCTGACACAAATGTCTCACGTGAAAGAACAAAAGGCAGGTACACTCTGCCTGACGAAGACAAATCGCCGTGATGCATTACAGCAGCAGGCCATAAAAATATAAACATGAAAGAGCAAAAACAAAAAACAACATCGGAAGAAAGCAACAGAAGAATAGTAGGACCTTCCATTACACCCACAAAGAAAGTAAAGCACCTATTGGCAGTACAAAACGCAATGTATGTGAATATAATTCGTCGAACTAAATTTATTCCTTCAGACAAGAAACGAGATACACTGTCATATCGTTTGCGAAACTGCGATGCGAAACACTATTTCGTATTATTCCCACAACATTCGTCCTGTACTGAAAGGACACAGTACTTTGAGTTCGTGAGGTAGGTGATAAACTCCCGACAGCCTCTGAGGTCCACAAGGCACCCCCGAAGTAGGGTGCGCTTGGGGGGCGGAGTAGCGATCAATCGGCAGTAACTATATATCAATGTCCACCGTCACAATATTTCGAAACATTATTTTGACGTCTATGACGTAACTTTCGTAACAAAATGGTGGCTTTATTATTTTGACGTCCCCCCGCCAATGCATCCGTCACAGTGGAAGCTGTTTCGCTCTGTTTAGTTTCTGACGGTGTTGCCTACAGCGTTGTAAGCGTTGTGTTGACGCAATCAGGCGTCGCTGCGTAGCATGCTTAAGAAGGTCTGGGTCCTACTTGGAATTTGATTCGTTCGGACGTGACACGTCCAATGGCGATACTCTGAGCTCTCGCGCGTCATTTCGGCACACGTCTCACTGAAAATTTTAAACCCAGAACAAAGGCGAACTGGATCTTTCCTACACGCAACAAGTGTAAGAGCGTACACTATACAAACCACGGAGTTTGGAACATTTTTTTTTTTAAATCACGCGTGCGAGCGCGTCTTCGACCGGTTGCGAAATCCCGCTTTGCTTCTTCGTTGTTGAGTTTACATTTTCTTTTTGGTACCTTGTAACGAGTCTGGGTTGACTACGAAACAATCTGGATGTTAAAATAAAGCGTTGCGAATGCAAATATTACCCCCTTGAAGGTTTCTTGACCGGTGAAACATAGGTTCCGACGCACCGAGCAAAACAGTAGATTACAGTGTACGTCGCAGATGCACAATACCCGCATTTTCCTACAAGGGAATGTCGCGCGAAAGACTGCAATTTTTGTAACACGAGATTCAGCTCTTTTGTTTAAATAAATGGCGTCGAATAAATCGCGAAAAGCAACGGTGTCTCAATCTATAATATTTAGCACAACCAAACAAACGTTACATGCGGCCTGACAGCTGAGTTGTACTTCGAGAAGTTTTCTTATATTCGAGGTCATAAACACTGCATTCGACTGCATGGGATTTGTTGTCAGAAAATGCGTGTTGAACCGAGGCGCAGACTGCGAGCAAAGTAATATTTTTTCCGCCACTTTTAATGAAGTTTTACTTTAAGGGCGCCAAAAGATTTTAAAAGAAATAATTTGACGGGGGACGTCACGATGATTTAGAAAAGTATCTAAGTCTTCAAAAACGGGCGTTACATACGTTAAAGTAATGCTCAAAATTATTTTGAAAATCTATTCCTCCCAGCTGACCGGGAAGTAGTTCTTTGGGTAGAGTATAGTGTGAGTTGTTTAGTGTCTATCGGGTGGACAGTCCCAAGATGTGCATTTGTTAGGGTATTTTGGCATATGGCTTGAGTTAGGGGGAAATACAGCGCGAAAGCACTGAGGACTGAAAGGAGTGCACAAACACAGCACTGACTGGGAACTGAAAATTTTACTCCTGCATGAAACACTAAGAGACGGGAAATATAGAAACAAAACAGCCAGGAGTAAAACTTCCAGGTGCACGTCAGCGCTGTGTTTGTGTGCTCCGTCTTCTAGTGTTCCCTTTTTCGCGCTGTTTTTCACACAAGTTATGCAAAACCTACCACCAGTTATTCGTAACATATTGTGCACTTAGGTTGACCTTCGTGTCCTAACCAGTGGTGTGTTAAGGCCCGTTCACAGATATGCAACCAAGTAAGACCGAGAGAGACCAGACCGGTTTTTAAGCCTCTTGCGACGTCTTAGGACCGGATGCGCTGCAGCGGAGCTGGTCTCAAGACGTTGTAAGAGGCTTAAAAACCGGTCTTGTCTCTCTCAGGCTTACCCGGTTGCATATGTGTGAACGGGCCTTAAGACCGAGAGAAACCAGACCGGTTTTTAAAGGAGCTGTGCAACGATTTTAACGTTGAAAGAATTGGCATCTTCTACTTTTGACATTGTTCATCTTGTCACAAAGGAAAGAAAACACACCTCCTTTCGAAATGTTGTGATGCCACCGCGTAATCGTAAGGCAAAAATTTGAATATTTCCTGACCTGCAGCCGCGAGCGCCGGCCATGAGAAACACGCGGCGTGACGTCAATGGGGGTCTTGAAGAAAGCAAGTTGTGCGAATACCTGCTCGATAAAAGGTAATGTTTCTATAAATCTTGTTCCGACATAAATATAAATGCGTCAAAAACCTGGTATCATCGACGAAACGTTTATTCTACGAAGTTTTAGTGGCGCCATCTATCCGAGGTCAACAAAACCGTCAGCTCTATCTGCTACCGTGAACAGCCGCCAGAAACCGGAGGGGGACGGGGGCAGAGCAGGACGGGGATGGCCGGACCCCGGATGAGACTTTCCTCCCTTCACCATATTGTTCGCGCTACGCGGCTGCGCAAGCCCGTGGTCACGTGGTCGCGAGCGGGTGAGTTCTCGCTGCTTACTGATGGCTCAAAAGAGAGAGCTTCACTGGAACCCCATGCAAACCCCATGACGTCACAGCGAGTGACTCGGAAGATGGTGAAGGAGTTGAGAGTTGCCGAGAACCTCAATCTTTGTCCATTTTAGAGGTAGAAAAATGTTTGAAAAACGTTTACGACTTTCTTGGTGAAGACTTGTTCATTAATACAGTTAATCCATTTTAGAGCGCAGCTCTTAGGCGCCCGTTTCCGGCTTGAGCGGCGTCGCCGTCGCCGTCGGCGTCGCCGTCGTCGTAACCGCGCGGTGCATGATGGGTAATTTCCCCGCTAAATCTAGCGGAAAATTTTCCCCGCTAAATCTAGCGGAACATTTTCCCCGCTAAATTTAGCGGAAAATTTTCCCCGCTAAATCTAGCGGGAAATTTGCCCCGCTAAATCTAGCGGAAAATTTTCCCCGCGAAATCTAGCGGAAAATTTTCCCCGCTAAATTTAGCGGAAAATTTTCCCCGCTAAATTCAGCGGAAAATTTTCCCCGCTAAATCTAGCGGAAAATTTTCCCCGCTAAATTTAGCGGAAAAATTTCCCGCTAAATCTAGCGGAAAATTTTCTCCGCCCCCACGTGACCCCACGGGGGGGATCACGTGCCCCCCCCCCCCCCCCGAGGTCACGTGACCGCCCCCCCGTGCATCCCCTCCTCCTCAAGAGCTGCGCTCTGATTCGGCGTTACAGGGAGTTGTAAACGGCTTTCATTTTTAAAATTAAAACTAGGACATGCAGGCAAAAGCGTTTTTTGTTCTTTACTTCAGAAAGGTCGAGACACTGACTCCCAAATTATTTAAGCAAAGCACTGAAACTGTTGCACAGCTCCTTTAAGCCTCTTGCGACGTCTTAGGACCGGATGCGCTACAGCAGAGCTGGTCCTAAGACGTCGCAAGAGGCTTAAAACCGGTCCGGTCTCTCTCAGTCTTACTCGGTTGCATATGTGTGAACGGCGCTATATGCAAACCAGTAAGACCGAGAGAGACCGGACCGGTTTTTAGGCCTCTTGCGACATCTTAGAACCGGTTGCGCCGCAGCGGAGCTGGTCCTAAGATGTTGCAAGAGGCTTAAAAACCGGTCTTGTCTCTCTCGGTTGCATATGTGTGAACGGGCCTTAAGACCGAGAGAGACCAGACCGGTTTTTAATCTTCTTGCGACGTCTTAGGACCGGATGCGCTGCAGCGGAGCTGGTCCTAAGAAGTCGCAAGAGGCTTAAAAACCGGTCTGGTCTTTCTCGGTCTAACTCGGTTGCATATATGTGAACGGCGCTTTATACGTGGTGTTAGCAGGGAGCCCGTCTGGGCCCTCCGTATCAGTTTCAGACATTCAGATAAAGCTACAGACAACCAGTGACAGCAAAGTTTTTATTCAGCAAGAGGGATGAAGTATCGTTCCTCTGCAGCATCGCTTAGTTTGTGGCTCTAGTTGGCACCAAAGGCGATCCTGAAAAAGTAGCGCGTTGCCGTTTCGGCCTGCTTGCCGGACACAAAGAGACACGAACCTACAGACGACCAAAACCTCGCAATGCGATTGGCTGTTTCTGTTGCGATGACAACCGCCATTTCGGTTCATTCGGATCTTCGAAGCTTCGAAAGGGTCGTTCGGAACCAGTCGCGCCAAGATCGCTATAGAGCGTCATCATCTGAAGGCATTCCTCGCCAATATAAACTGTGTATTCCTCGCATTCCTCGCCAATTTAAACTGTGCATCTAATCGACTTGTCAATCATGCTTATCACTACAGATCTCTTATACGTATATTGTCCTTCTTTTATATTTTAAGAAGAAATTATTTCTCGATGCCGCCAAGCACTGACGCGCATGTTGTGGTGATTCAAATATGTGCGCTTGTTTCGCCGGCGTGTCGATAAGAATATCTGGGTATACAAGAATGCCTTTAAAAAGCAACCTTACACCGTAAATTGGAATGCGCTCACCAAGAATGCAAAGGTAAAGGAGAAAGGTAAAGATTATAATGCAATTAAATGCAAATGTGCAAGCGAGCTGGACAAGAATGACGAGAATGAATGTCCTCTGTCCCTCTTGTTCCCCTTCTTCAGGGATTATTTTCGTCATTTTCGAGAAAGGTAAAGAAGAAACTGTTCATTCCATGAACCAAAACAGTGACAATGCGAAGACTTTGGCGCTACTTTCCCAGTATACAGTTACTCTAGTGGGCACCACCCCAAAGGGCTATCCAAATTAAAGTCACGGCATCCTGGGAAAATAGCGTCATTGCCTTCCCTGCCTGCCAGAGGGACACAGACAAATGCTAACACAAAGGCTACCGAAACTCACAAGGTGATTGGTTAATTGGTCTTTCAAAAATATTTATTGACATAATTACCAAAATCAAAAGAGGTTACATTCTGTCCAACCTAACAATCATAAAGTCACACTAAACATCTTAAGTAGTCATGTTCATTTGCTGCGGTGGAATGTTGTGATACTTAGCAAAAGTCACGACAAGTGTATCCACAAAGTGTATCAGCACAATTTTGGCTGCAGCCTCACAATGCGTCGAAATTTGATTCACCATAGATACAAAGTTTCTCTTTAAGGAATATTTTCAAAGCCGGACCGTGGTTTCCTACCATGATGTTGATCGGAGCAAACGAGCTGTTGCGAAAAGCCGCTGAACGTCTCCTCCAAAGTATAGACCTGCGGATTGCTGTTGTCAGCATTCATAGCTTGTTCACTGGTGCTCGCAGCGACACATTTCCTTCATTGAACTCTATCGGGATTTGTAAGCGGATGATGCGTGCGGCTCTTGTCCAAAAATGCGTGGCGACGCGACACTCAGAAAGTGTTCGTTGTTTCTACCGACGAGCAGTAGGTACAGGAGCTAGTTCTCGAAAGGCCTCAACGGCTTAGGACTTGTATTCAAGATCTTCATTTCTGCCCGTCATTGAAGGTCACTCTCAGGTCCGAGTAACCAAGACGGACACGAGTTCCACCATCTTCGTTGGGTTCTTGAAGACAATGTCGTACCGAGTGCTGCCTGCAGTTTCGGAATACGTGTTGCTGGGAGCGACAACACGTCATCCACACTCACCACTCCTCGTACGTAGTGGAAATGCGCGACAACCGAAGCGCAGTGTCGGTTAGGAGTCTCTTCTTTTATGACTGCGTTGAATTTAGTGAACTCGATGAGGTGACGACTGAGTGGTCAGAGCCAGTAGAGCGCAAGAATTCCTGCCGGCTGTTCCGAGTTGGCCAAGACACTGAGCGTTGTACGAGGAGCAAAGTGCCGAGTAGAGAGTAACGTTCGGAATAGTTCATCCGCCACGGTCCACGGATTGATGCAGCACAACCTGCAGGACGAGCTCCGTCTTGTTCTCCCAAAAGAAGCAAAAAAGGAAGCTATGCAACGTTCTCACTTATTGTGGCGCTGGCAGCAAGACGCGTGCAAGATGCCACGCTTTAGCACACAGAACAGTCTTGATCAAATATGATTTCTCGCGCAACCACACAGCAGCGAACGATGCTGCATACTGCACCATGATTGTCACTAAGTCCCAGTCCCAGTGCCGTGATACTATATCATCAACGGCAAAGTATACACCGAAAATCTTCAGCTCTAAGACGCTGACGATTCCCAAGGAGAGGCTAAGTTGGAAAGATCCAAGGAAGAGCATCTTTGACTTTTGTAGGTTAGGCTGCGAACCTGATATGGCCAAGTACTGTTGAAATAAGCGAAGTTCTTCCAAACTTGAGTCTTCCTCACGAAGGAAACAATTCACGTCGTCTGTATAAGCTGACATACTGGCCAGGGAGGCGTGGGCAATTCAGTGGCACGCGGAAGAATGGGTCGATGGCAGGGGCGGATTTATGGCTAAGGTTTGGGGGGGGGGGGGCGGTGGTGATTTTTTTTTTTAATTGTGCGGGCTAGCGATTTTTGCGGCATCTACAAAAGCAACTATTAATCGTGTTTTAACGTTTGTTACAGCCTAAATATTCCCACCAAATTTGTATTAGTTTCTTGTTCTTTTATATTAACCCGCACTTGTTGCTTCAGTGGTTCAAAGATTTGCACTATAAGTGGTAAAAAAAAATAGAGATAGAGAGAGACATACGTGTGCATGGTTCTATATTCTATGTCTAAACAGTGACTATCCCCATTTAAGCAACACAGGCAATTGAGGCACGCGGCGTGAAAGAGTTTGTGCAGGGACTCGATCACACAAAATACATCAATTTAGACAAAAAAACAAAAAAAAAAACACCACAAAGACCGGAGAAGAAAGGATTTGTTATCAAGACAAATGTAAGACGGCCGAATAATATGGAGAATTTCTAATTCCTGGAAGAACGTGATCAAAATACCTTCTTATTTTCATTGTTATTTTATTGACTCACTCTCGAAAATGCACAGTTCTTGAGAAAAGTGAGCATTTAGTTGGAGTAATTAAACTCTAATAAAAAAACAGTGGGTGGGATTTCTCAGCGACTTTACTCTCAATGACTTGGTATTTTACGGGAAACAGCCAAACAAAAATAACTGTTCGATTCTTTATGGTCTTGTGGATCCGTGAAACCAATAGAAAACAAAAATGCGAGCTCAAATGGTCTTCAGCGCAGTGCCTAGGCGAATTGCGTGGAGCAACATTAAAATTGTTTAATAAACAGATTCATGTTTATCTGATGAGATGAAGAAAAAAAAAACCCCTACAATTGGGGAGGACAGAATACAGACATAATTATTTACACAAGTTATCAACTTAAAGGTTCTTCAGAGCACGAACATCGCCTTCCTTCGTCGTGCTCCCTGCGCGTAGCGGTCTACCACCTTCTCTTGGTCGACGTTCACATCTCGGTGGACGTGGAGGAGGGCAAGACCGTTGAGTCGCTTTTCGCCACACCGCGATCGAATCCAAGTTTTAATTCGACGAAGGGTGGAAAAGGACCGCTCAGCCGTCGCAACACTAACTGGCAGTGTGGCGAGAACGCGCAGCAGAGTCCTGATGTTGGGGTAGAGCTCTGGCTCCGACTCTTGAAGTGTCTCCACAGCTGTCGATGGAAGAGGCCCCTTCTCTTGTTCGCGTCTCCATTTCGCCGCCCACAGTGAAAATTCGGCTCTGATGATGGTCTGCAAAGCTACATCTCCCATTCCGAGGAGCACGCCGTATTTTGCTGCCAGGATACTGAGCTTTCCTGGAGCTCCCTTCTCATTCACATGGCGAGGCAAAAGTGTGTTGAGGCTGTACACTTCCAGCACCTCTTCCGGAAAACGCTGCTTAAGATCTTCTACGACAGATTCCACAAGAGGAATGTATACATGTGCGCGGAAGTATGACTCGGCTGTCTGTGGAGGCAATTTTGCGCAGTTCATTTGTCGTTGGACTAGACGAGGCACATCTAGTTGGGCTCCCATATTCTCGGCAATTTCTTCTGCATGCGCGAAAATTTCTTTGAAAGTCTTCTCGACGTTTAATGGGTTCCGCTTTTCGCTCAGGACGACGATTGTGTCTTTCACGATGTCCGAGGCACTGTTCATTTCCAGATCCGGCTTTTGGAGCAACCGACTTAGGGGAAGCGTGACTGAGAGTACATCGTAGAGAGCTAGGGTTGCGATTACAAATTCGGCATCCAGGATTGATGTAAGCAGTGATCTCGCCTTGGCAGCCGAGCTTGGTTCTCGCCACTGCGAAACCGTTTCCAACGCCTTTGCGATGCTTCCCAGGCTCTCTCTAAACTGCAAAACAGCGTCGTGACGTTCGACCCAACGTGTGTCGCATAACTTGGTCAGCTGTTTGCCAAGCTGGAGTTTCAAAACGGCGTTACGCTTGGGCGAGGCCGTAAAAAACGCAATGACTTCCCGCATTGTCCCGGTGGTGTTTCGGACACTTTGCACAGTTGATGTTTTGGATATAGAAAGGTTCAAGCTGTGGTTGAAGCAGGGGCATCGAACTGCATGCACGGCTACTTTTTGAATTTCCTGAATGGCACCGCAGAGCTCGGAGGTCATTACTGAGCATCCGTCTGTTGCAATGCCTACACAGCCTTTGGGGTCGAGAGACAATGACCTCAGTAGACTTAGCACGATTTTTCCGAGCTTGGTACCAGTCAGTGTTGGCTCCAGTGCGTCGTCTTCGTCTTGCTCTTCCTCGTCGGACCCGCTGTCCGACATGGACGAATTCTGATTCTGATTTGAATCTTGAGGCTTGAGTTCTCGAGGATCTAAGAAACCCACAAAATCTTCTCTGATCTTTAAATCATGTTCATACCTCAAAACAAGAGATAGCTGAGACTTGTGAGCCACGTCGGTTGTCTCGTCGAACATAATGCCATAATATTTGCTCTGTCGAACTCGTGCCAAGATCACGGACAGAACTTCGTCTCCGCAACATTCAATAAGGGCATTTTGAGTTGTTTTGCTTGTGAACATCTTCCTTCCTGTGGCTGTGGAGAGATGTTTTTCGAGGGCATGGTCACCACATTTCACTCTGAAGCGCAGCAGCTCCTTGAAGTTTCCTCCATTCTCCGAACTGTCATTGCCGTTCTTCCCAGTGACCACTGGGCCGTCATCCCGATGTCCACGGAAGGCAATATTCTGCCGGGCCAGGAACACAACGTTGTCGACAATCGAGAGAAGCCGCGCGCGGTTTTCAGACACCTGCCGCATTCGCTGTGTATCGATCTGGTTTGCCACGACCCTTGCTGGGTCGCGACAAGTTTTCAGAAAAGCCTTGCCCGCTTCCACTGCTTCGATGTGATATCTAGCTTTGGAATGGGTTTCCAAAGCTCCATCTTTCCCCAGAAGCTTCGCGAATTTTTTCAAAGGCTCCGTTACAAGAGCCTGAAGGGCAACTGTCTTGTGTTTCCCCCCAATGTGCCCGGTGGCAAAAAGAGGACAAAATTTGCAGAACAAACCTGCCTTGGCATCCGAGACAACCAGCCAAGGATATTTCAGTAGGTGGTCACTTCTGACGTACCTCCGTTCGACTGTTTGTCCCTTGTTGTGTTCGGAGAAAGGGAAGGAGTAACCTTGCGGTGGCATCCAATGGCATTCGAGTAAGCCAACCACGGTGTGGTCGTCTGGCCTCGCCCCAACGAAGTTGCCAATGTCATATTGCAAACCAAAGTCAGCTGCTGGATTCCGAAGTGTGTGGACGGCCGGGGCTAGTGGGGTAGTTCCGTCAGAATTCTCGACCATGGGCGACGGGAGAGCCTCAATCGTGAGTTGTTCGTCCACGCCATCAGACTTCAAAGTGAGCTTCGAGTCGTTGCTTGCAATGTCTGCCTCAGTGACAATCTTTTTGGGCACAGCTTGGAAGAAGTTATGCAGAGTGGTACTTTTCCGCTTGGATGACTTTGGTGGACCATCTTCACTCTATGTAAAAAACACTTGTTTTACTAAACAGATAGAACCCATTCATAAGTGACGTAATTTATAAATACCACGAGTGACTGATTCAGCACTAATTACCAATATCAGCTGTGCGATCTTATGCGTCTCAAGCCGAAGTGTAAATGGAAGGTGAAAGTAGTAAAGGCTGCGTACACAAATACAAAGGAAAAATTATTACAAAAATTAGCTCAATATAACATACCAAGTCCCAAACGCTGGTTGGCTGGGAGTTCTTAAGCCATCAGTGTCCTTCCACCCCACAAAAAGATTTAGTGAGCAAATTTCGCATAAATATTTTGATTATCCATCGACCGAAAGAAACGCCGCACACAGTCTATGACTAATTTTTATGCATAGAAAGAGGAGGAAACAATTAATGTCTGCAGCGCGATGTTTTTTTTTTTATGTCGCTGCGGATGGTGGCAAAGAAACGAACAATTCACACGTTCCATTTAGCTTTTCTTTTCCTTACTATCTATGTCAATTACTTTTTCGGCATGCGTCACGGCTACCAACCACCTCATACGCGAGCGAAGTGCAGAAAATGCCTCGTTATAATTTGTCAAAAGAGCAACGTCATTTTACGGACTAAAGTGCAACTCACCATTGTAGCGGCTTGTTCGAGGCGGGGTTTAAGCCGCACGTCCGGAGGCTTCCTGGCTCGTGACGACGACCATTCCCCGAAGTGAAGAACCCAGGGGTCCAGTGGAGGTGGGAGAATTGGTAACGTAACGAACGGTTTAATTACATGGTAGCGATACAGTCGTCAAATCCGAGAGAACCACGGAGCAGCCTCACGCTCCGCCTTATATAGGGTCCGTTTTCTCCCTCACTCTCCGCCAGGGCAGCAGGTGCAACCGCCAAGTGCGTTGCAGCAAAGTCCGCCGCGTCGTAGCCAGAAGTGCGTCGTAGCCATGGTTCTCCGCAGTTAGGCCATGCCTCTCTCCCCTTCCGGAGCGCACGAACCCACACGCACACACACACACGTCCCGTTGACGTCACGGACGCGTTGAGACTCGTTTTGGACAGGCTTCGACAGGCTTCGACAGGTGGGCGACAGTCCTGAACAGATCGTGACTCGTTTCGGGCAGGCTCCAACAGGCGGGCGACTGTCCTGAACAGATCGTGACTCGTTTCCGCAGCGTTGAAACTCGGAAGAAGGTCGCCGAAGGTTCCATTCTTAACAGGCTGCAGAACTCGACTCCCGGTTACTTCATCCGCCTTAGGCTCACTTTGTCTCTGGAGGTCAACAGCACTTTCTCGTTACCCGAATCACCGTTTTGCCCAGGAGTGAACGTGTGAACGACAGGTCGAAAGCGCCGCCACTAAGCTCGAACGTGCGCGTCACCACGTGCTCCAAGTCAATCGTCACTGAAAAACAGCGATCCGCGACGGAGAAGGGATGAATGGTGCAACACAGTAAAGAAGTCCACGTTTGGTTTCCCTCGCGGATCTTGAAGCTGCACTGTTCTCGGCGCTCTAAGCTACCCGACTGACTCCCCTTCAAAGTAGCCTGACCGACCGTTCCTGACTTGTGAAACGTGAGCGCTGGCATTCCCGAGGTACCTTCGCTCAGGCCCGGCGGCGCATGACTCAGAGCCCACACACGCACGCGTGTACACTGTGGTGACCCACGTTGCTCACCGCTCGAGAGAACTCGCCCTGCCTCGTGACCTTGCTGCGCTCCCGATAGACCGGTTCTTCCCACCCTCCCGCTTCGGGAGAACGTAGCCAAGGAGAGGGGAACGCCCGTCGCCCAAGACGGGAAGCAAAAATAAACCAGTTGAGTTTTGGTATGCGCGCCTCGCTATCGCCATCTCAACAACACCTTGTTATGACCCGTCCCATCTCCATGTGTGTGTGAGTGCGTGGGAAGCTTACCGAAGTATTTTCCTAGTCGTTAGGACCACTTTGGGGGAAGGATTAGCCCAGGCTTAGCCGAACGCTCGGGGCGTTGCCAGTCTGGCTGGCGTCAGTCGCTTCCGGGGAAGCGCCGCTCAAGGACTCCCCTCCCTCACGTCACGTGTCAACCCTTCGGACTTCTACCTGCGGCTGGCGCCGAGGCGGCGGAACGCGACAGTGTGTGTTCCGAGCTTTCCCGATTCTTCTCTGCCACGGTGGTGGGAGGGGGGATTAAACGGCGCCGGCTGTCTGCGGGGGAACAATCCAGGGATCGTTCATCAGCCAATTCGAAGACCTTGGAACTGTTTCCCACCCCCTTCGTAGGATTCCAGAGTGGGGGATAATCGTCGTCTCGCCTTTCCCAAACGTTAAGCTCCCCTTGGGGGAGAGCTCCGCTGGTCCGACTGCCCTCGGTCGCTTCAGGAAAAGCACCGCCCACGGAATCCTCCTCTCCCTCGCGTGTCCACAAAAATCCCGACCGTTCGAGAGACGGTCGTCTTCGGTCACATATTTCGCTATGAAATAAACCTGTTAAGTTTTCCCGACTGAGTGGTTCGGGCGTTGTTCGTGAGAAAGGTTGGACGCCAGCGAGATTACCATGCTCCCCGAGAGACAAGGCTGGGCGTCGACACCTAACAACCTCCCCTCCACCCCCTTAGCCGAGTCTTGCGGTCATAGTGGACTTTTCCCGCCTCTCTTCGCCTTTCAACCAGTGGTGCCAATTCAGCGGCACAGGATGGCTCCACAGAGAGACGGAGGGAGCAGGGAGCCTCGATACCAAAGCCGCCGCCTCCGTACAGGGTGGAGAGACGCTTTGGACGAGCCCGCGCCGCAAAGCTGCTATCTTAGGTTCTGAACTTTAAACAAGCACCGCTTTCCCTTCGCAGGTACATTTCGCGTCTGGTAAACTTGTCCACTCATCTCTCTCCATTTTTTTTTATTAAATAACAAAGACGTTGCCAAGGAAAAACAGATGGCCGAATCTACTGTCCTGCTTCGACAGCACAAATTTAGTTTGCTGACCAAATAATCGCTACACCAAAACCTAATATTTAAAAAAAAAAAAAAAAAATTCAGAATTATTTTTATTTTTGGCGGGGGGGGGGGGGGGGGGGCGGCCGCCCCCCCCCCCCCCCCCCTCCCCTAAATCCGCCCCTGCTTTCCGCCCGAAAACCGCCGATCAAGAACTGGCCGGTTCGAGTCTCGCTCACTCTCTTTTCCGTGGTCACGAGCCGTTTTTGTAAGGTATCGATGCGACCACCAAATTTGATCAAAGTCGTGGGTCATTAAAGGCACACAGTCAATATTAAAACTAGAAAAAATTATGAAACCCATTTTTTGTGGCTTCAAAAAAGCTGCAAATACGTTGATTGAAAAAAAAGGTAGCACAGACAACCGGAAGCTTTCTGTGCGTTCACTGCATAATTCTCGACATGGCGTCGTTTCGCGTATCGTGGGACTAGCACTAGCGGATGGCAGCGGACGACGTGCGTTGGACCTCTACTTCAGAACTGTCGTTCGTACGGTACTGGCGAATTCTGTCTTTCTTCGAAAGAGAAATTTTGGACCGATCAAAAGAACTGATATTCATCCCGTACGACACGCCCGACCAGCAAGCTGATTGCACGAAGACGTCGCCGAGCCGTCGTCCCTTCTCGTGGCTGAAGACATCGCTCGCGCAAACGTCAAGCACGAAGTCCGTACTTCGAATTGAATACGCACGCGTACGGTTACTTTACAAGGTGCGAATGTGCCCTATGCTTGGTGCTGCTCGACTTCAAGCCGGCAGTGCATGTATTGAAGGGAAATCGGGAAATCGGCAGCAAACTTCCGACATACAGTCTACCCGCTGCATAACTACGCACGATAGAGTTCCTTCAGTAGCTCAGTGGAAAGACGTCCGCTTCACACGCAGAGGGCACGGGTGCGATACCTAGAGTGGATGTACCTTTTCTTTTTTTTTCTTTTTTTTTTTTGTCAAGCATTCTGCGCTGTTTACATTTCTTTTTTTACAATTATCACAGAAAAAAAAAATTTTTGTGGTCGATACGGCACTGCACTAAATGGTATGGATTCCATTTTTGACACCTGCGAACTCAATGTATATCACTTTCCACAAAATGCAAGGAGCAAGCACGTATACAGGGGGGGGGGGGGGGGGCGGGGCCGCCCCCCCCCCCCGAAATCTTCCATTTTGCTGGGACCTCCTCTCCCCCCTCCCCCTCATACAGCATTTTGTCATGCCCCCCCCCCCCCCCCCCCCCCCCGAAACAAAATCCTGGCTACGTGCCTGGCAAGGAGCATATGTATCGGGTAGCGTCCGTTTTCCGAGCTTCGCGTAATGGTTCTACAGGAATTGCAGCCAGCCATTGATCCCGACCCGTTGATCTTTCGGAAACTTGTGCACTCTGGCATAACTCTGGCCACTTTCAGATGCAGGACATGTGAGGGAACTCTTCAAGCAACATCTTGGGAGTATTCTTTTCGGAGCTGATCAGGGAATTCACCACGGCACTCGGGCACTCACTACTAATTGCCAATTAAATGTACAAAACAACTCATCTTGAAATACAGAACAGCGAGCGGAAAAAACATAACATAAAAGGAATACCACGGCGAGCGAACGCATTTCGTCTGCTACGGTGCTACGTGCGAAAGAGGAGGAGAAAAAAAAAACCGCACGGTCGGGTGTAGCCACGTGACTTCCGCCACTCACGCTATCCTCTCCACTTCTCCGTTTCGGTTTCGCGCAGTTGCGTTTTTTGGCTTTATTGAAAAAATACGTGACTCTGTAGCAAAATATTAATTGGGTAGTATTCCGACACCATAATGAATCGCCTGACAAAAAAGGAAAACAAATTTTGGGGGGGTGTCAGTGTCCCTTTAACACATGCTTGTTGTATTTTTGTACTTGAGCCTTTCTGTTAGCGTTTCGAGGTATGTGGACGAGCCAGTGCTGGGAATCTCGACGCTGCGAAGCTCGGGGATCTTGCTTGTGTACGAATCAACAAGCTGTAGCAACCAATAAGTACGCATACATCAAGCTCGCGCCTTTACATTAGTGTTGTTGATCAGGAAGTTTGCTTGTTTCGTGCGTCCATAGACGAAATATAACTTTTTGCAATTACTGTTTTTCCTAATACGCCTGAGTTGGCGAGGTAAAACTCGGAGACGACATTGAAAAGCTCAATTTTAACACACTTCTTATCTCTTATCTGTACTGACCCGCAGCACTGCACGAAGTGAAGTCCCCACCCACTTGCATTCCACTAATATTCAACATCGCGTATGCGCATAAAGTTATCCTGCAATCATATAGGCACATTCGCACATACAAACCGTTTTAAGAAAGCAAAAGTCGCGCACTTGTGTGAAGAATGTCGCACCGTTTGCCGGAAGTGCGCCGGACGGGGAACCCCTATGCGGTGCGCCAAACGAACGAAGTTATTCAACGCGCATTTGACGGTTGCTAATGGCCATAATATTTGTTATGTGTTTGCTTTCTTCCTGTCTGAATATCCGGAGATAATTTCAGAAGCACCGTTCAGGCACAGATCTTGGGTGTCAGTAAAGCCCGTCCAAAAAGGCTTAGTGAGGTGCCGTGGACGCTTGTTATAGGGCCTCCGTAGTAGCTAGCCAATCTCAGGGTTTGTGAAAACTTAATCTTCTATCAGCATAAAATTGAGTGGGAGATATATGATGACACGAGGAAGACATCATAGTAACTTTTGTGCAGTAGTGAGGTCGGATTTATTGCGTTTCCTTAAAAGTTCATGCGTCAACGCTGCAGGCTCGACTTTGATACTCCTGTGAGGATGCGGCTTGCTTTTCGCCAATTGAAGTAACGAGAAGAGGACGTTTGGCAACGAAATACGTGTAAGGCTCAAGGTGACCAAATTTCAGTTGTAATTCACTGGTACTAGACGGGATTATTGAAATTGAGCTCAAAGATGCACTCGTGGAGTGACGTGACTAAGGTACGTCTTACTGTTTGCATACGCACGCACAATATCCGGTGTTTCGGGAACCAAGGAAAGTGCCCCGGTCTTCGTTTTGTATCGCTCGAGAATGAGTGTATCGTACATTCGTAAAAAGTCAGATAATCGAAAACGCAAGCAGCGCGTTCGGTCGCGGCGTGATAGCATGATATGAAGCTGCTCAGTCGAAACCGAAACTGAGGGGCCAACTAGTTCCCAGAGTGCACTGCGTGGTATTTCGCCGCGATGGGGCGCGTCGGTTTTGGAAGAAGTCCATTGGACAACAGGGTGGCCGGGCGGCAGCAACATGTTGCCGGACTGTTGCTGTTGCCGCGATGTGACAGGGTCGCCGGCAACACAATTTCTTCGTGTTGCCGGATAGAGTTGTCCAACTGTTGCCTCAGTGTGACAGGGACTTAATGGCTGGCTAAAGGCTTCTATATATGCTTACCCTTCGGCTCTCCTAAGCCGACATGCTATAGCTGTCTTTAGCTTTTCCTTTGGTTGCTTTAGCCATCTATAGCTTCTTACGTGTCCTGCTAAAGAAAGTTCTGTTGGTCATCCTATTGGTCTCTATAGCCAGCAAGCTATAGCTGCCTATGACTTTTTCTTTGGTGTCTTTAGCCATTTATATGGTATGTTAGAAGGCTGTATGGGCTTTCCTATGGCTCTTTTTAACCAGCACAATCTAAAAAAATATATTTTGTTTTCAAGAAAAAGTTTTAATTTTGGCTGCGCACTGATAATTGAAAACGAGCGTCTTGGTGAATAGATAGGAATACTTGAAAGGATAAAACATCGAGGACGGGGACGGAAACAGCACTTATTTCATTGAGCAACAACATAGAATGTTGTTACTCAATGAAAGAAGTCCTGTTTCGGTCTCCGTTCTCAATGTTTTATCCTTTCAGGTATCCCTATCTACGCACTGGTGTCGACTGAGAACGAATCCTGGCTTGCGATTGCGCTTTTGAGTGGATCCACTTGCTCATGTCGCCGTTAGAGCACTTCCGTCTTTCAGTCACATCACAAAATCTGTTTCAGCACGTTTTCGACATGTGAGCACGCAAAGCAAGGACAGCAAGGAGCATCACACGTCCTGCGTAGTCCTGGGCAACCAAAATAACGGCGGGAAGTTTAAAATACGCTGTTGCCAGTCTTGTCCGGCGCTCTCTCCGTCCAAACAAAACCAAAACAACAAAAACAAACACTCGCGTCGCAGCGGATAGACTTTCCCGTCAACTCTAACTTGAAACCTCTGGGAACATTGGTTTCCGTCTTTATCATGGCCGCCACCACGGAGCGCCGCAAAGGGGGAGGACAGCGGCACGTGTCCCCCCTCCGGTCTGAGACCACGGAGAAGAGTGAGAGCGCGACTCACACCGGCCAGCTCTCGATCGGCGGTTTTCGGGCGGAAAGAAAACGAATTTCCAGCCGCCATGTGTTCTGGTGGTTTGGCTCTCATATGTCATGTACGAATGAAAACTATAGCGAGCATCAATACCCTGCCAATGTCCGTTTACTCAGCGCATGTATGAGCAGGGGTGATACCTTGGAGTTTTCAATATTTTCCAGTCTGTACTTTCGTCGGATAGGGTTGACTTATACTCTGTTAACGTGTTTGTATTGAGTATGGGAATTCATTTATGTTTGCTAAGCGGGGAGTTTGAACATTTGTATTTCCTTCTAATGAAAGGTGTAGAGAGTAAGGACTGGGTTTTATTTCAAACCATACTATTGCATCTTGAAGTGGTTTCCTTTTGAGTAGACTTTTGGAACTTGCGATTTGTGTCCGTTAAATAGGCGCATAGTTGTGTTCTCATGCAGGCTTAAGTTATGCTTCTTTTGTAGGCTATGCCTTCCATTGCGAATGTCATCAGACCCAACCTGCTATCAGGACAGTTCTCAATAGCTGTCATTCACATACATTGTAATTACGCTGTTTGCTTTTATGTTATCGGTTGGATTAGTTTGAGACGAAACGGACATCCTTAAGAATAGTTGTGGAACGTCTCGTTTACATGCTTTTTCGTTGTGCTATTTTTGTGTCTAGAGAAACAAATCTGCACTTGCAGCTTTATATTTGACCTGAGTGACCATCTCCAAGATTCACTTCAACTGCTACAAAACCCTCTTTTTGCGATGTGTTACAAAAAGTTGAAGCTCGCTTCCACCCCTGATGAAAGTGTCGTCACATCAAATGACTTTTCAAATATTTGTTTATTTTATTGTTTGGCAGATGCCGAGTGGTGCACGATCCATTCCGCCTCCGTCTTCAGTAAGAGTTCTTCCGCTTGCTTGTTGCCTGCAAGTGTTGCAGAGATGTGTGCCTCTATTCTTCATAACAGTACCCATTTATAATTGCAACATTATGCGGGAATTATCAAAGGGTAACTAGGGTACATTTTCTCGATTTTAGGGTTACGACGGTTTTTAGTGAAGTAAGTGTCCCTAAAGTACAAAATGTCCGTTTTTCTCTTCTTTTCTATGTTTTGTGTAGTTTCGTAGATATCCTTCCTCAAAGTTTTGCTTAGGGGTCTACAGCGAAACGTAAACTACCGGCTCGAGCGTGATGGCAACCCCTGTGATCAGTCGCATGCCGCAAAACTTCATGTGTGACGCGTACTTCGTATTGCGGTACCGCAAAACGAACGACAGTGCTAGTCGCAAGAGCAGTTCTGATCAGTCAGGTAAGATGCTACGGCTGTTTTACTGCTTTGCTTCGCACATATCAAACAACTCTAGCAAATATTAATACAAATTTTTAAAGTTGCCGGCCAAAAAGCGAGTTTGTCACGATGACCGCAGGCTGAGAACAAGCCTCCACTTATCTCTTGAGAAGATCTACAATCTGGGTGGTGTGCAGTGCACGCTGAAGAAGCGTTGTGGAAGCTAATCGTAAGTTCGCGCTGAGCAGGATATCAGACTAAACTGTGAATGCCACCTTCGGCCCCACGACGCGCTTGAGCTAGCAGGGAGTCAATAACCTTCATGCGCGATCGCCGATGAGCACTTACAAACATGCTTACAAAAACCCGAGACTGCAGGTAACGACACACAAACAAACTCAAAAGTGTGTCGTTACCTGCAGTCTCGGGGTTTTGGAATCATGTTTAACGTGCACCAGAGCGTTTGCGCCCTTACATTTATTTCACTTCCAAACTACGCGCACTAATACATGACATAAGCAGAAATTGTTTGCAGCTAGGGACGGCTAAAAGCGCCATAGAAAAACATGACAAAGGAAGTGACAGTACGAACAAGTAACATTGAGTACGAGGATGACATCAGGGCACAGGTTGCTTGACAAACAGCCAACTTGCTGAATGCCCGCTGAGAAGCTGGTGGTAACATTTTTAATACAAGTTGTAGAGTGGATCGCGGTTTCCCATTAGTGTAAGATTTTGGCAGTGTTCGTATTTAGTTTCAGTAAATCGATATCAGTCATTTACTTTGGTTCGACTTTTGATCAGAGTTGCCTTTTAAGAGGAAAGGGGGGGGGGATTCTGCTGAGATATGACGTTACGGTCGAAAAGTTGCCCAGGTCCATTTTGCTGACCCAATATTTGCTATGTCACCAAAAACTAAACTTTTGGCTGATGTATATCAATAATTTTATTTAAAAAAAGTTGACCTGGGGAGCTAATAGGGGCGGGGGGGAGCGGTCGCCCCCCCCCCCCTTTCCCTCCAATTCCGCCCCTGATTGGAGATGAGTAATATGAGTACATGAATAACAAGTGCCGCTGCCGAGGATTTTTCTACAGAAAAGAAATTGGCAAAGCAATCTGCTCCACAACTGTATTCAAAATCATATTTTGAATTGATGAAACGAGCAAAGGCGCATGATGGCTCAAAAGATAAGCCACCATTATCAGTTTCCAGTATTATAAGGTACAAAATAATAAAAAAAAATTAACCTTTGTAGGTAATACACAGATTAAGAACGTAGTTTGAGGTTGAAGTATTTTTAGTTTTGTCAAATGGGCCACGTGATTTTAATCCCCAATTGCATCCGTCTTCTAACAGCTTCGCCTTCCCCTCCTTCTCGACCAATGTACCTATCCCATTTTTGTGACGCGTACGACCCTTACTTGTTCCTTGCCGTTTTTCGTTTCTATCACTTGAAGAAGGGAGTTCGCCTGAAACGTTGTGTATTTCTTCCCGTCCACGTTCTTCTTTTTTAGAGTAGCACTATCATATATCTCTAGCGATTTCGTGTTCAAGCTCATGGTGCTCGGCAGCGGCCAAATATTCTTGGATATGGTAAAAAAGAAACGACACCATAACAGAACAAAGAAAAACGATATAAAATATGCACTTGTGGCACAAGTAGTTGGGGTACGCTCCTCAAAACGGAAATATAATTCTTATAAAGTTCTCGCCTAGCATTCGAGGCACTTACATACTTTGCCTCATTACTTTATCCGAAACGAAGTCATATTTAATTCGAATTCTGCTAGCTCGTCTCCATTCAGTCAACTACTCCGATATTGTTTGTTTGTTTTTTCGCAACTAAGTACAATTGTAATAAACAGATTAAAAAAAAAAAAACAAAAAAACTAAAAGCTTGTTTGTTGTTTTAAGGTTTTTTTTTTATGGGTAACTATGAAGGATGCGATGATTGTTTGATGTCTTAAATGCTCTTTTTAATATTGCAGTCTTTCTGCTTTTTATCTCTACGATGGCATGATTCATTACCTTGTAAGCGTGCCAAGTTTGCGGGTGTTGCCCCTTGGCGGTTCCGAACGCAAGGATCGGCTCCTAAAATCGAACAAAACAGAGCCTGTATGCATTTGTTCAATAACAGCAGACATACGAGGGCCGTTCAAGAACTCATGAGGCTGCCTGTGTTGCTCCCGGTTCAGACACTTGCGTTTGAGTGCGTTCGACTGCGTTGCGGTGAGAACCGAAAGCGAGTCATCGGCTCATCTGTGCTTCGTATGGAGCGTGGAATCCAATTCAAGGAATCACCTTGGCACGCGATATAAGCAGCAGGGATGTCCTTGTTTCTCGCAGACGCGACGCAGTCAAACGCAGTCAAACGCAACTGTCTGAACCAGGCTTTACTCTTTACAAGGGCGAAGACGGGCTACGCTGTGCCAGTGTTTTGTGAAAGTCGCACGTCCACGTGTCTGAACCTGCAGTTGGACCGCCGTAGTCTTCAGCGTTCTGTCAAAGCGAGTGAAAGAGCTTCATACATGTCGTCGTCATAGCAAATGAAGACGACGTGCCTGTGTACGGTAGAAGTGTACGACTGAATTTCGTGTAAAGCATAGAAAAAGCAGTTCCAACAAAAACAAAATGCACGGAATGAAGTTTTTGTCACGCTGTTAGGGAAATGTCATGTTTGCAACGCTAGAAATACTGTCACAAAATATACTTCTACTTTTATTTTTGGCTTTTCTAAATATTTTAGTACTATTTATAACAGGAGAAAACTGTACAAAAAACACACGCAAGGACAATTAGACGAAATTCACAAACACCGCGCTGATTTACGACTTCGCTTTATTTCTCACTTCCAATACTAGAAGTTCTCATAAAAGTTTCAATACCTTTACTATTCAGATCAGCATGATTTCAACGGGTTTCTCTAAGGATGTTGCGAGGTAGTGAGTTCGGCGAGTTTGTATGTACTGAACATGGTGATAAACAGCGCACATACAAGGACACAGTAGAGAAAAACAGACAGGACAGCGCACCTGTCCTGCCTGTTTTCTTCTACCGTGTCCTTGTCTCCTGTGCGTTGTTTATCACCATGTTCCCTAACGATGTGATAGTAGAGGTAGCAAAATCGCTTTTAATTTTCTTCAGAAAAATGCTTGGTACGTGTAACAACGCTAGGCGGAAACTAGTGGTAATACCCTATCTTCATAACATTTCCCATAAGATCAAGAATGTGGCAGCTAGGTTTAAAGTTCTGTAGTCTGCTTGGCCCCTTCTAATCTGTCTCGCTTGTGTGGTGCGATCGAGAGAGCAAGAAGTAAACGTGTAATGTGTGAAATCAAACATCGTTTCTAATACGTCGCATGCACGGTCAAAATCCTGTACTAAATCTTTTTTTTTTTTTTTTTTTTTTTTTTGCAGCTGATGCGTCAATGTTGGAGCTAGGGAACACGTACCCGCTGTCTTTGAGGTGTGCGCTATCGGGACACCTGGCAGTTCATAGCAACAGATGTGGTTGTACACATCTGTTTTAACGCATTGAAACCTTGGCAAGACATCCCCAAAAATTGACTAGGGAAATTCATGAGGCATATTACATTGGCCTATACGGTCCTGATCTTTGCGTTAGTGTAGAGTCAGTTACGATGTGCAATGAAGAGTTTGAAGTAATTCGTAGAATGGGAACGTACGATGTGTGACAGTTGAGTTTTAGTTGTGTTTTTAATTGTTAGATATTTTGTAACACTTTGTTTTAGTATATTTTCGAATGGCTGCCTGAAGAAGTTTCCTGCTATGAACACGTATTTTTCAATATTATAAAATTCGAGACGTAGGACAAAATGTTGAAAGTTCACCAGCTCGCTTGCATCTTCTCTGTAATTTCTATCATGTATTTCTCTTTTTTTCTTTTTTTCGGCCGCACTGCTAAGAAAGCGAAGTCTTGAGTCAACGCTGTTTGTCTTTCTTCGACTTGTCCTTGTGTCTTCTTTTTTTTTCTACAGTTTTTTTTTTTTGCTGTTATCAATATACACCGACTGGCCCACCTTCAAACGGTACTACAGTTATAAAAATATATTGAACGTAAAAAAATATGCCACTTCAAAAAAGAAAAATTCCAGAGCCTGTAGAGTCATCTGATTCTGAATCCAAAAGTCAGCCTCGTTGCTTTTCAAACAGCCCTCGTATTTCGTGGATACGAATGAAACATATTGGACCCGATGTACCCGGATATTCCGCCCGCAAATATAAACTCCGCATTGCAGAAAGCTACAACTCCGTGAGAATGTGACGCTAGCGGCGGTGATAAAAATGCGAACGTTTGAGCACACGACGTTACCTGAATCAAAAGATACAAAAGAAAAACAAAATTTGTCAATGAGCCGACGTGGTGTGACGTCGTCCGAGGTGGTGGTTGGAGACGCCAACGCGGCGCGAGCCGGTCCGGACGCGCGCGGTTGGGGGTGACACACGGGAGCGGGGAGGGCCAGGGCGCGGACAGGAAATGGGGTAGAGGGGCTTGGGAAAACTGGAAACCGACCAAGGACGGGGAGAGAGAGAGGCGAGCCAGGCCGGCCGTGGGAAAAGAGGACTCTCTTGGAGCGAAGCGAGTCGAAGGGTGAGGACGTTTTTTCGGAGGCGGGCAGCGGACAAAAGGAAAAGTGATGGGGACGTGCGTGGCGAAACGTGAGAGCCAAGGCAAGGGCGCAAGCTGAAGGCGTACATCGACGGACATCCGAGCAAGCCCAATTTGCCGCATCCTGAGCCTCCTCGCTACACCCAGCCCGTCGAACCAGAGCCACGTCGATGACCGGCCCTTCCAAGTCCCCTCTCCCAAGAGACCCCTGCGACGGGACACCCAGAACACTCCGGGCAAGAGGTGAGCAACAGGCGGCCCCAGCACCGATATTAGCATTCAGATTATTCCGTTAAGACTAAATATCGTCTTCTCGCTTCTCTTCTCTTCAGCGTGGACCCACCACGAAGTATTTGTGTTGCCCCTACTGGGGTCGTCACAATTGGTGGCAGCGGTGGGATCCCCTAAATTACATCGCTGAGGAAAACGGTGAGACCTTTTTGCCCTCACCCGAGAGGAGAGGCGAGACGATGTCTCAGACACCGGTGGCTCAGCCGAACGTCCTGGGTGCAGGGATGTTGGCTCTGGGGGGTCTTGTTCCCTCGTTTACTGGCGACGGGACCACGGTGTGCGTCAGGGAATTCTTTCAAATTCTAGAGCAAGTAGGTAGCATGGGGGGATGGCAAGATAGCCAACTCATTGGGATTGCTCGCTGTAAGATGGTCGGGTCCGCGCACGCCTTCGCATGGCAAGATGAGTGTGTGGCCGCAGTCACGACCTTTACGGCATTCAAAGCTTTGGCCCTCGAGCGGTTCTACGCTGAGCCCCAGAACGTAAAGCTCTCGAAATTCTTAGCGGCCAAGCAGAATGCGGGGGAGGACGTGCGCGCGATTGCCGGTCGATTGCGCGTACTGGGAAATGCCACCCTGGGAACAAACGCGTTAGAGGGTACCCAAGAAAAACGGGAACTGCGGAGACAGCTGCTCAGTGAACAGATGCTATCGCAGTTTGTCGGAGGACTTCGCGACCCAATTAGGAGGTTCACTCTCTCGCGAGACCCCGAGACGTTTGACGCGGCGATCGAAATCACGGTAAAAGAAGAACGCAACGAATTCATCGTTAACGGTGGCACACAGCCGGTACGGCGGGTTGAGGAGCCCAATAAGGCTCAGGACGAAGTGCGCAAACGTTTGGACAGGCTCGAGAGGCTATTTGAACAGACCTTGTCACTTCGTGGTGCGGCTGGAACCAGTCGGAGGCGTTCTCCACCGAGAACACCGCGAAAGACCAATTCAGGTTGTTTCGTATGTGAAACGTTTGGCCACTTCGCGCGGTCGTGCCCACATCGGCACCGCGACGGCCGAGCCGACATAAGACAGATCGAGGATGAGAACCAGGGACAGGTAGAAGATCACAGACCTCTGGGATCACGGGTTGCCCCTCAGCCGGAAAACTAGAGCGGCCCCTCTCTGAAAACCGCAGAGAAGGGGCAGTAGAGGAGCTCGTGGTAAATGTTTGTGAAGAAACGAGCCCCATTGTTGCGTGCGAAATCGGTGGCGCCAAGGTCCATTGCCTTATTGACACCGGGTAAAGGGTAAGCCTGGTGAAGAAGGGAACCCTAGACGTCATTCTAAAGGACTGGCAGAATGTTCTCCCGAAGAGGGACAGAGCGGGAAAGCTGGTGGGAATCACGGGCGACGCACTAGATACGGTCGGATGTTTTGAGATCCCGCTCACGTTGGGCAGTCATGAGATTAGACCCGCGTGCTTCATATATGTACAGACGGGCTCGTGTTGCCTGTTGCGGGAATCGTCGGCCAAGATGTCCTCCGCGGAGAGGACATCGACTTGCTCCTCAGTGAGGGCGTCTTGCGCATTGGGAATGCAAGAGTGGAGATCACTAACTGGGCCTACCAGGTGAACGCGGTCGAGCCGAAGCTGGAAGAGATAGGAGATGCCCAGGCGACAGTGACTCTTTTGGGGCCCTGTGTCCTGCCCCCTCTGAGCGGGTGCCTTTTTCAGGGGAAGGTAAGCTCGGGTGGTGTAGCGGGAAGGCTTGGTGTGCTCGAGACTCACGACCTAGGGGTAAATGGCGTCGTCGGCGCTCACGCGCTCGTGAAGATGTGGGAGGACGCGACGGTTCCGGTACGCCTGGTGAACGTCACGTTCCAGGAGATACGCCTCCCACAGAATAAGGTCATGGGCACGCTCGTAGACGCTTACGAGTTGGTCCTGCCGACCCGGATGCTTGGGCATGCAACCGGATA
Source organism: Ixodes persulcatus (assembly GCA_013358835.2). NCBI lineage: Eukaryota > Metazoa > Arthropoda > Arachnida > Ixodida > Ixodidae > Ixodes > Ixodes persulcatus. The sequence goes on along the minus strand of JABSTQ010001040.1, from coordinate 9,392 downwards.
GAACAGGTAGATTTATTGGATGATTTTGACTTCACACATATTACGACAGAGGAGAAGGCCAGCCTGCTCGGACTCATCGACCAGCACCGAGACGTGTTCTCCTCGAGTCGGTCGGACCTGGGTCGTTGTGAGGCCGTGAAACACAGGATCTCGACAGGGGAGGCAGCACCCGTTTACCGGCGAGCCTACAGAATCCCGTACTCTAAAAAAGAGGAGATGGAGGAGCAGGTCGATCAACTGCTCGCGAAAGGGATTATCGAACATTCCACGTCTCCTTGGGGTGCGCCTGCCTTACTGGTTGAGAAACCCGATGGTTCTTATCGTTTTGTTGTTGACTACCGCGACCTGAACAGGGTCACCCGTGTGGATCCTTATCCACTGCCGAACATACAGGAGACCTTGTCCCAGCTTGGGTCTGCGCGACGTTTCACGGTAGTTGACATGACCTCGGGCTACTGGCAAATCGAGATGGACCCTCGTGACCGTGAAAAAACGGCCTTCAACACGCCGTCGGGACATTACCATTGGACCAGAATGCCGATGGGGCTGGAACAGCGCGGCTGTATGGCAACGCACGGCCGATGTTGTGCTCGCGGGCCTGCTAGGTAAGATATGCTATGTATATCTAGATGACATCATCATCTACAGCAACAGCCTAGAGGAGCATCTAGAGGACTTAAAGACTGTTTTCCAGAGGGTAAGGGCCGCTGGTCTCAAGCTCAAGCCGTCGAAATGCCAGTTCCTGAAACCCGAGGTCAAATACCTGGGTCACATTGTGTCGGCAGAAGGCGTACGGCCGGATCCAGCTAAAATCGCATGTGTTCGTGATTTTCCGGCACCCCAAAACAAGACTGAGGTGCGTCGGTTCCTGGGCCTCATGACCTACTACCGCCGACACGTGCCGCACTTCGCCGAGGTAGCGCGGCCCTTAACGCAGCTCACCGGCAAGAAGCCGTTCGCATGGGGAACAGCTGGAATAGCCTTCGAGGTCATGAAGCAGAAATTGACGGAGGCGCCAATCCTTCGATTCCCGGACTTCTCGCGACCGTTCACACTGGCCACGGACGCCTCCAAGTTCGCCGTGGGAGCGGTGTTGTCCCAAAGAATTCGACGGCCAAGAACACCCCGTGGCATACGCGAGTCGGCAGTTGAACGGAGCGGAGCAGGCCTACGGGGCTACGGAGCAGGAGTGTCTCGCTGTCAGCGACCCCGGAAGTGTATTTTCCATGGGGGGGGCTAGTGGTCGAATGAGGGGGGAGGGGGGGGGGATAAAAAAACGTTGAAATTAAAAAAAAAAAACATTACCAAGATTTTACTGTTTATAGAAGGTTCATTATCACTTTATCTATACCGCGTGTCCATACATTCATCCAAAATTCCTGTCACGAAGCAATGAAATGTTGACACTATACGGTGGAATCGATCTACGGTGTCAATGTAAAATGCTCTGGAAAATTGGGCGCTTGCACGTAGAAAGCTGATATTTTTAACAAAGGAACTTTCCTTAATATGCATTTAATTTAATATAGATTTTTCGTAATACATTATGTTCACGGTATTGAATCTGAGTTTTTGAGAAACTAAGGTTTTCCTAATAACCAATATTGACGTGTTTTATACTTCCTAATTCCATTTTTACCATGAATTGCTCCCTAAACTGGTAATTTTACCATATGACAAAGCATTTATGGTTATTTGACAAAAATAACAGGCGACCTTAGTTTTCTGAAGATCCATAAAGAACTTCAAAATTAGGCGCGACCACCTAGGGTATGCACGAATACAACAGCACGCGTCTAGATTTCTAATTTCGGATTTCTTTTGTGAGGCGAAATGGGACGGAAGCAACAAACATCGTGCATATGTCAAGTCAATAATAATATGTCATACCTTGCAATCGGCTTTGTAGATGTGTCAATTCAATCCACTCGTCAATCAAATCATTCTCTACTGCGTGCGCACAATCTTTCATGAAACACGAAGCTTCTCTTGAACACTTGGAGAGCAATGTAGCGGCAACATTCCTTTGTCAAACCCGCTGAACAAGGCAGCGGTGCAAAAGAAGCACTGATCGAGGTACAAGCGGCCGCTCCGTGTAGAATTTCAAACGGCTTTTGCGATCTTTTTGCCGTCACTTCCTAACCACATCGGACACGTTTCCGCTACTCCGTTTCACCACCCCAACTAGAAGAGACCCCCCGGAAAGCCCACGACGTGAATATCCACAAATCAAGTGATGACAAGTGCCTGTGGTCCCGGCTAAGGGCGGTCTTTCAATTTCAAGAAAATACACAAACTAGCAGAACGGCACAGACGGTTCGAGCGAATACTCTTTCTCAAGTGACGGGACCCGAAAAGCAGAGCTATGGGGTACAACAAGTGGGAGACGGGAAGCAAGGCCGGTAATTGGGTTGCAAAAAAAGGGGAGGGGAGAGCAAATGGGCCTAAAGTCGAGACCCCGCAAGAGTGCTTCTGGGAGGGTGCCCGCCAGTGTGCTTGGCGGCAAAAGACAAAGTTTAGAAGATCGGTTGTCCCGTAAGCCTGCGGGCGTTTCGGGCGACAATCACCAAGAACTGTCCTCCGCAAAAAGCATTTGCTTCCTCCGTCGGGCGAAGCAAAGAGAAACACTTTAGAGATGCCGCGCTTTGTTACATCTGCGTGGGCTGTGGGCGATGCTACACGGCGGGTACGGACACAAATGTCCCATCATCCCAGTAGGCGAAACCAGCTTGGCGAAGCAGGGTCACCCCAAAATTTAGTTGATTTTTGTTTAATTTTTTTCTCTCGAGCTCCAGACGGTTTTTGCAGCAGTTTTTGATGTGCCCTTCCCGTATCAGGACTTCGGACTCTCTCATGAGCTGCGATACGATTTGGCGGCCGTGTTTGCAATATTTTTGCACATAAATTTGAGAAGTAACTGTGACGTTACTCTTTCAGTTACTTTCGAAAAATAGTACCCCTGTTACACTTACAAGTTATTTTCACTGAGCAGTAACGAGTTACAGTTACAAGTTACTGAAAAAAGTAGCTCGTAACCGGTAACGAGTTACAACTTACTAGCAACTAGTTACTGCCCAAGACTGGAAAACCGACCGGGTGTATTTTAGGGTGCCCGCCTGAACATAGCAGGCTGTCTCGCCAAGAACCAAATGGTGTTTCGAGAACCCGACACAGAAATACAGGCGAGAATGCCGCGATTCTTTGATGTCTTTGACGACCACTGTGATAGCGGTGCTTCAACACAGACTGCAGTGTGGTCTCTCCCTCGACAACCTGTGTCGCCTTGCCTGGTAAGGCCTCCTCTTGCCTTGGAAGTTTGTATACTTTATTCCCTCAGCTTGCTACATCTGTAGGCAGTACCTCTTTCAAGAAGGGCTTTCATCTCGCGCAGACCATCTCCCCGCCTCGCTCTTCGACGACCCTCATGGTTGCTCAAACCGCCAAAACAACTACTAAAAAAAACAAATAGCTAGAAGAAATTTTTGAGTTCTTTGGGAAACGTCACGGCTCAAAATATAAGCAAAACGAAGAAGCCGGCATGGCTCGGTGGACAGTGCGCTGCGTGTTCCCCCGCATGGCCAATTTCATACGGCACCCGCGAGTGCCGTATGAAATGGCCCCAAGACAATGACCAAGGAGGGGAAGAGAGAGAGATCTCCCTGACTGTGCTAAACAAGCCGCAGGCGCCGGCTTTTTTTTTCTTTTCCATTTTCTTGGAGGTGCCGCGTCGTCCACGGTTTACTGACACTTTGCTTTACTTCATTATTGTTTTTTCTGGAATTTCGTGTTCGAAGGTTGTGGCGCAATTTGGTGGGTAACCAGCCGTAACAAAAACAGAGCGTGCTTCCGTACTTGGCTAAGGGCAAGCCACGTGCCAATGGGAATACAGAGGGGAGGTCGGGGGGAGGGGGGGAGGGGGAGGGGGGTGCAGGCATTGTTCAGTAGGCCTTGAGCCAAACGTACGGGGGCTCAGCATACTGCCCAGCACCCCCTGGAAAATGTCAGCGGGTGCTCAAGCCCCCGTTGCCCCCCCGGTTCCGGGGTCCCTGCTCGCTGTCGTCTGGGCCGTGAGACACTTTCGCTGTTATTTGTACGGACGCCATTTCCGTATCTTGACCGACTGCCAGCCACTGAAGTGGCTTATGAGCACGAGAGACCAGAACTCACGGCTTGCGCGTTGGAACTTGCGTCTGCAGGAGTACGACTTCGAAATCGTGCACCGTTCGGGGAAGACAAACCAGAACGCTGACGCGTTGAGCCGGGCAGTGGTGAGAGAGGTGAACGTGTTCCTCCCGTCAACCGATGGGTGGAAAGTGAAGGAAGAGCAGCGGAAAGACACCTGCCTCCGCGCTACGACTGCCGCCTGCGAGGCCTCGGAGGAAAAGTGCAACGGGCAGTTCTACCTCGACCAGGGTAGGCTGCTCAGATTGCAAATAGACAAACCAGGAGAGACTGGGAGGATGGTGATCCCCAGGTCAATGGTTGGCGAACTGCTAAGAGTGCACCACGATGCCCCTTGCGCCGGCCACCCGGGCGCCAGGAAAACGAGACAAAGAGTTGCAAAGCAGTACTTTTGGCGCGGCATGAGGCGAGACATTGTGAAGTACTGCAGAGCATGCAAGTCGTGCAGTCTACGGAAGACACCCAAGGGTCGAAGGCCGGCACCTTTTCAAGAATTCGGGCAGCTCAGCAGCCCGTTCAAGCGCACTGCGATGGACATTGTCGGGCCGTTGCCCGTCACCACTGCCGGGAGCAAATACATCCTGGTTTTTGTGGACCACTTAACTCGATTCGCAGAAGCTTTCCCCATGCCTGATCAAAAGGCCGAAACTGTGGCTAGAATGTTCGTCGAGGGCGTAGTGTTACGACACGGAGTGCCGGACCAACTCTTAACCGATCAGGGCGCAAATTTTACCTCGCGCCTAATGAAAGAGGTGTACGAGTCATTGGGAATATCCAAGCTGCAGACGACCGCCTACCATCCTGAGTGTAACGGCGCCGTCGAAAGACTGAATCAAATCGTTATCAAGATGTTGGGACACTTCGTGGCGCATGACCATCGTGATTGGGACCTGTGGCTCCCGTTCGCGCTGTTCGCTTACAACTCTGCCGCCCACGAAGGGACCAGGGAATCGCCTTTTTATTTGCTCTACGGTAGAGACGCGGTTGTGCCCAGCCTGGCTCGCGCGGCACCCGCGGCAAACTACGGGACCCTGGAGAACTACAGATCCGAGCTCGTACAGCGACTGGCGATATCTCACCGGCTGGCATCGGACGCGCTTGTTCAGGCGGCGCAAACAAGAAAAACTCGGCATGACAAAACGAGCAGAGACCCCCAGTACAAAGTGGGAGATCCAGTCTACCTACAGGTGGCAGCGCACCGGAGGAGAACCGTGCGGAAGCTTGCCCCCAGTTGGTGTGGGCCCTTCCGAATAGTGGAGGTGCTTTCCGACATCACCTGTAGAATCCGAAGAATCGGGGAACGAGAGGAAAAGATCGTTCATGTAAATAGGCTCAAACCCGCGCATCTTTCCTTTCCCAGCGAAAGTGCGAGCAGTCGTCCGGTAGACGACCCCCCTCCCGCAGCAGAGAGACAGCGGGCGCCGAACCCTGCAGACGTCACCCTCCGTGAATCGCAGGCTGACGCGACACTGGGGGCCGGCGCCGACCCCTTCTCTGCGGAATTTGGCATGCCGATACCCATTGCGACGCATGGGTACTCACTCAGGAGCCGTGATTAGGTGGGCGTCTCCGGTCATCGCCGGCAGCGAGCAATCGTAGAGGGTATAGATATAATTAAATTTATGCCATTTTTGCAGAATTTTTTTCTTTTGTTGAGTCACCTGTGTCTTAGTGCGCCATGTTAACGCCTCGTTTTTCTTTTTTTGTTGATCTTATCGGTGCTGGCGTGGCTTACGCTGCTGTGCGTCACTCATCGTTAATTTTTGCTGTGTGTGCTATTCTTTCCGGCCAATGTACTTGGGTGCTGAACTCCGGAATTTTTCCTAAGCGGAAGGAAATTCTTTTAAAGTTGGAGCGGTTGTGACGTCGTCCGAGGTGGTGGTTGGAGACGCCAACGCGGCGCGAGCCGGTCCGGACGCGCGCGGTTGGGGGTGACACACGGGAGTGGGGAGGGCACGGACAGGAAATGGGGAAGAGGGGCTTGGGAAAACTGGAAACCGACCAAGGACGGGGAGAGAGAGAGGCGAGCCAGGCCGGCCGTGGGAAAAGAGGACTCTCTTGGAGGGAAGCGAGTCGAAGGGTGAGGATGGTTTTTCGGAGGCGGGCAGCAAACAAAAGGAAAAGTGATCGGGACGTGCGTGGCGAAACGTGAGAGCCAAGGCAAGGGCGCAAGCTGAAGGCGTACATCGACGGACATCCGAGCAAGCACGATTTGCCGCATCCTGAGCCTCCTCGGTACACCCAGCCCGTCGAACCAGAGCCACGTCGATGACCGGCCCTTCCAAGTCCCCTCTCCCAAGAGACCCCTGCGACGGGACACCCAGAACACTCCGGGCGAGAGGTGAGCAACAGGCGGCCCCAGCACCGATATTAGCATTCAGATTATTCCGTTAAGACTAAATATCGTCTTCTCGCTTCTCTTCTCCTCAGCGTGGACCCACCACGAAGTATTTGTGTTGCCCCTACTGGGGTCGTCACAGTGAATCTAAACCATGAAACCATAATTTGGGATTGTGGGCACCTCTTTGTTCTGTGACATAATTGCTACGGGCACTCAGACCCTGATCATTTGGTGCGATAAAAAATTAGGCTTAAGTGGACGTCGTCTCATAGATAAATTTAGTTTTTCTTTAGTACACGCTGTATAAATATCTACACAACCCCAAGTACTTTTTTCTTCTTTAGTATATTTTGATTTAGGTATCGTCATGTGCTCGAAGTTTCGCATTTTATTATCACCCCTAGCGTCTCATTCTATCGGAGTCTCAGCTTGCTGCTATGCGTAATCTATTTATACGGGGCAAGAAAAAGAAAACGGATTTCATTTTTCGATCGAATCTTATATATTTGGTGCCCGTTTTCACGCACCATGTGAGAGTAAAAAGGAAATCAGGTTCGGGTTCCCCTTCCAGGCGCACAGGTGGAGAGGGGTGAGCCCCGCTTCATTTTGTTCGTTCACACCGCAGCCTGCGGGAATGGGAAAAGAAAAACTTTTATCTTCAAAGTAAACATCTTCGACAGAAGATGTTTACTTTTGGTTTGGTTTGGGGAAACAGTACCAAACAATCAGTTTTTAACGCTTCGGGAACTGATTTATCTGCCGCAAAAATTCTGAGAGGAAGAATATTGACGTAGCGGTTGGGAACCGCTCAGAATGTTACTGGTTAAAAAAAAATATATTAAAAAAGATATTAGAAGGACCCTTCAAAACAAAAGCGCCAGGTAAATTTAGTGTTTTGAAATGGTCGTCCTTTTTATGTGTACTGCATTGTCTGGAGTCTAGCCTGGGGACAAACATAAAATATTTTCTTAGTTAGTCCGTGTTAAATATAAGATGTAGACATTAGATGGTTGCCTAATCGGTTTATTCCGATGGAGCCTCCGATGGAGCCTATCGCTACGTTCCTAGCCCGGCGTTTGTCTGCTCGTGCCCCGCGGCTCTCAAGCGCTCGCACCGAGCGCAACCGATGGTCACGCGCCGCCAGCTTGCCAGCCGCTACATAACACCCCCTCCAACTAGTCGTGGCTCCCGTAGTGTTGAGGTTGTCGTCGCGCTCGAGTGCCCCTCCGGGTGCCAGTGGAAGGGCCAGCGTCTGCCGTCGAAGAAGCTGACGCTGGCTCGCGAGGAAGCACTGCCGGCCTGCTACTGTCTCGCTGGGGTGATGCGTCTAGTCGAGCTGGAGATGATGCCTGTGGTGATTTGGGCTCTGGTCAATCTTGAGGTCCCACACAGGAGACGGAGTCTTCGCTTCTTGTTGAGTGTTGGCTGTTGTCCATCGCTGCCGTATGTGGTTGGTATGCCGGCGTACCGAACCTACATCTATGTTCACCATCCATGAACGGAGGCCCATCTGACGTTCAATTACGCCAGGAACCCAACCTTTGCCGTGTGGAAACTTCTTAGTCCAGACCGACTGTCCTACGCTCAGTTCCCGTGCGTTAGTGACGCTTTCCGTGCTGGCTGGCTCTTCAGAAAGTACAGTTTTTAATCGTTCCAGAGCTGATGGAAGTTCCCTGCCATACAGCAACCATGCTGGCGTTTTTCCCCGTTGCAACGTGAATGGTAGTGTGCTGTTTGAATAAAAACCTGGCCAGCACACAATTCAGCTCTTCCTTTCCTTTCTTCCCGAGTGCAAGTTTTAGCTACTGTATCATGCGCTCCGCCTGGTCATTAGTCACGGGATGGTACGGTGCACTTGTTACAGCGATGTTCCCGTTGTTTCCGTAAAATGTTTTCATCTCCTCGAAAACTAGCGCCGCGCCATTGTCCGACACAATCTTCCTTGGTAGACCAAACGTTGCAAAAATGGTCCGTAATTCTTTAATAATGGCGGCAGACGTCATGTTGCGGACCACGCGCACTTCCAGCCACTTCGTGAACGCGTCCACCACAACCAGCAAAACATGACCCTCGACAGGACCTGCAAAGTAGAGGTGAACAGTGTCCCACGGCTCGGTTGGCCTATTCCACACAGGGATAGGTTCCTTCGCAGGTGACTTCCGGTGAATCTGGCAGGTGCTACATGCAGCGACCCATGCTTCAATATCGGCGTCGATCCCGGGCCACCAAACGTAACTGCAAACGCAAGCTTTCATCCAGAGTTAATCAGAGCCATCGTCTCTCTTCTCAAGTGGTTAGGAATCACGACTTGTGTCCCTCAGCTTACGCTTCCTCTGTGTGTCGACAACTCTGCCGCTTTACTTCTGTACGGCTAGTACTCTGGGGACTGATACCGATGAAGAGTGCCTTGTACTGCCTGGTATATGGTTACCAGGACGGCGTCACGTGCTGTCTCCCTGGCTACTTGGTCTGCGGAGAGCGGTGGGTGGGTCAAAGCCTCAAACATCAGGATGTCCCCTGGTACTTCTGGCTCCTCCGTCGTGGTGGACATGGGAAGTCGGCTTAGAGCGTCCGCATTCTGATGGCGGTTTCCTGGCCTGTACCTCAGCTGATACTTATAAGCGGCAAAGTTTACGCACCATTTGGTCATCCGCGGTGACAACACTTGTGAAACGAGCTTGTCAGCTCCTAGGATGCCAAGAAGAGGTTGATGATCTGTGTAGATTATCATGCTTCACCCCGCTACATACTGATGAAAATGGCTGACTCCATACACAATGGCTAGGCCCTCTCGGTCAAGTTGCGAGTAGTTGCGCTCAGCGGTTCCCAGTGTCCTGGACGCAAACGCAATCGGAGCCTCTCGGCCGTT
>JABSTQ010001039.1:0-54687 GCA_013358835.2 Ixodes persulcatus | reverse complement strand
GCTGCAAAGAAACCTTGAGTGCAAGCCTGCACCACCTCATGTGGGAGTGCGGTCAGTTCACCGACGCACGAAAGAGAGAGCTTATCCTTCTACCCCCCGCATCGAGGCCATCCAGCCCGGAGGGCTGGGCCCGGCCTGGGGGAGACTCGGGTAGAATTGGAATGATCCTGAACTCGTTGCTCCTGGATTTGGAGAACACGGGCCTGGAGTCGACGTTCTGAGCCCGGCCCTTCCTTCACAACAACGATTGCCTCAGAGCCTGTTCTCTCCTCGAACCACGCCTAGGGTGAGAGTTCGTATGTCTCCTGCAATAAACATTTACTGCCTGCCTAAGACGGTTGAAGGGACTGTCGGCCTTGGTGCTGCTGTTCTGGTCGGCGTTTTCGTACATCGTGCAGTTTTCGCGGAAAAAGCGAGTGCGTTATAATGGGAATTTTCGTGGTTTCCTTCGCAACAGCGTTGCATAAAAGGACCATGATGTCTCATTTCATTATTTCAAATAAGACAACACGTCACGCTGAGCACGATCTGTGCTCAACGTGACGGCAAAATCCCCCGCTAGTAGAGGAAAGCACTTGCGTACGGTATACGAAACGTTTATCATTTCCAGAAAGTATGGACCTTTGCAATAATCGCATCCTGCGAGCTGCCATCTTTGTCTGCTGGGCTGTGGAGCGCCTTCTGAGCACACGCCCACAGCTCAGTGACTCAGCGATTTTCGTCAGCGTGATAAGCGATGGAAAGGTCTATAGGAAGTACAGTGAAACCCGTTTAGAACGAACGCACATACAGCGAATTATTGTCGATATCGAACTCACGGAAAATTTAAATAGAAGTGCATGTAAAAAGTACTTTTTATAACGAACAACATATTGGCTATATCAAACCTTTCCCCCAAGGAAGGCTTCCAAAAACGCGCAAACAGTCGTCTTCTAGTCTGTTCCTTCCTCCAAAAAATAGTGGGAGAGAAAACAAAAATAGTGGGAGAGAAAGAAAGCTCAAGTTCTGAACAAAAGTGAGCGAACAGAAGCGATTCAGAAGAGGAGCAAGCTAAAAAAATACCCTCTGCACGCACACACAGAAAAAAAAAAAAACTTTTCATCCCAATACGTTTGACCACGAAGAGAAGCGATTCACAAAGAGAGATAAGGTGAAAAAACAAACTCTGCAAGCATGAAAAAAAAAAAAAAAGAAGCTTTCCAGCGCGTTGTTACAATGCGGAAGCGAAGAGGTGAGAAACAAAGAGAAGCTCTAGACTTAGAACGAACGCATCGTAGAAGTTCGCTGTAAATGGTTTGTCGAATTACTTGCTATTTCGAACTGATCGTAGCGTCTCCTGCTGTTCGTTATAAACGGGTTTGACTGTAGACATAGGGAATGAGTTCGCAGTTTATGCGCTAAAAGGCCTTGACAGGGAACATGACAGTCTTCTCCAAGCGCTTCCAAAAGACGGACAGCGCGTACCTGCTTTCACTTAATTCAGAAGCCAAACAAAGAAATTATTGAAGCATTTTTAAGCGCGTTTGACTTCCGATCGGGAGGTGTGCTTAGAACGGGCAGTTTTGCGAGGTGGGTCTCGACGATGCGAATAACAGGGCACACAGGTGTAGTATACTGTACATTTGGATATTTATTTTGACAGAGCAATCATTGAAAACCCCAAAACACGCCGCTGGTGTTATTATGCAGTTTTTGCATAGCGTTACCGCAGGCTACCGTAGGCACGGGAACGCTCCTGGCTCGAGCTGAAAATCTGGCTTCAAATGTGAACACCGGAGATGAAGTCCCCACTCCTCTCCAGCGCTCTGAACAAGTGGAGGGAGGGGAAGGGGGGGGGGGGGGGAGTTTCCGCTAAACACTACCTCTCACGAACTATAGTTTTTTCCGGCTCATCTGCACAAAAACGACGTTGAAGTGGCTCACACCCACTGCTGGCGGTAAGCGCCTCTGTTCACCCGAAAACAAGGATAAACAAGCGAAGCTTTTTCCGACACCGGTGCTCCAATCTTCCGTGAAACACAAATTGGTATTCATTGCGAAGAAAATTTAATCCTTGAAGCAGACAAATAAAAAAAAAATATATTATTCATCGTTTGCGCCCTGGAAGGTCGCTGCACGGCTCACCCGTCCGCCTTCCCATCCCTGGCATACACGGGCAGGGAAAAGAAGGGATTTTTTAAAACCTTGCCAAAAGATAGTCACCTCTTCAACTTACGCGGTTGGCGTATTCGAAAACTCAAGTAACTCCGGGGAAAAAGTTTATTGTTATAGCATATTTTGGCTAGTATTTGAGAAAGGGTTATTGACGCGGTCTGACAACCTCCAACCAAATGGAAGACTATAAAAAAATCGGCCGAGTTTAATGGCCCCTGCAAGAAATGGGAACTCTCGGAGCAAGTGTGAGTTCGCGCCTCGCTATCGGCGATGCGATAAATATACACAAACAACATAAAACAAAATATAACTTATACCACCAGAAAAATAATTATATTACCTCTCAAATAAAACAACTCATAAAAATTTTTTAATCAAAATAGATGAGTGATGAGTCGGCCAAAAAAACGCCGCCATGATCGATCCTTGATTAGGAAAGAGAAAGAGAGAAGGCCTAGAGGAGCAGGGGCTGCACTCGAGTGGTTCGAGCATGTGACCGGCCAGGCTTGAACCACCTGGGGTGTCGCCGTGTCACCAGGCCTTCTGACGTCACGGCGCCGGCCCGACAAGGAGTCAGAGGTACCAAACACCATGGTGTCTCCTCCTGACCACAAAAGGCTGCTCGAAGCCCGGGCCACCTGACCATAATATGACTGCCGGCTGCTGAACGTCTTCAGACCCTGCCACTTTCTCGATCGTCTCTGAAACCGACAGGCATGCAGCCGAGGCACCCACACGCCCGCCGCTCTGCGCTGAATAATCAGCACGCTCGTTTCCATCTATATCGCAAGTTCGGGAAGCAACATCGCCCACCCTAAAGTCACTGGATATGGTGACTTTAGTCCACCAACCGAACTGTCTGATGGACAGATTTCAAAATTCTTCCTAGTACTGTTGCGCACATTGCATATATCGTTTTCAATCCAATTTCTAATGTAGAGTGAAAGTGTTCCAAACGAACAAGTGTATCGTCTTCCATCGTAAACCCGAGACACGCCAAAATAAAAAAAAAAAAACAGACAAAACAACAAGTCTCAAACACAGCTTCTGGTTTATTTTAACACAACCGCTCTTTTATATACACCACGACCCTCATTTCCAAAGCCAAAACACCTCCCTCCACTCGGTCACCGACATCTCAGACTGAACCAATGACATGTGCTACCTCCCTTCCTTTCACACCAACCAAATACTGACCCCGACAATCCCAATTCGGATAAGACCAGCCACCCATGATTAGGGGGATCTCAAACACACCCCTGCTAATGTTGGTAGGGAGGCAGCACGTGTCACTGGTTCAGTATGAGATGTCGGTGACCGAGTGGAGAAGAGGTGTTTCGGCTTTGGAGATGAGGGTCGTGGTGCATATATAGACCATTCCATTTACCGCTCTCTTGGCGGCACCATTGTCTTCGACAGCAGCGCCCTCTCCATACATCCGGGAAGTTCAGCGGGTTCGGCGGGTTAAAACGAGAAAGAGGACACGCGCCCGACTCCGCTAGCAGACAACAAACCGGGAGGTTGCCATTCTCCATTTTTGGGCTGTACCGGCGGGCTGTACGGAACATCGAACTCCAGCTCGAGGCTGCCGTTGTGAAGTGGTTCGCGTTCTTAGAATAGTTATTGCTACTCCAAAATCAGCCTATATCTCTCTGTTTTCTATTTCGGCAAATGATCAACTAGCATATCTTTTTTCCGTTACTTAAATCGCAGTTGAGTCAGCCGGCAGTACAACCCGCAACTACTGCGTGTATTGTGGCAGGAGAGCACGTTTTTATTTATTATTTCAGACTTCCACTCATTGTCGCTAAAGGCCTACACCAGTACAAACTTTGTATAGTAAAAAAGGTACGGCAACCGGATTTACTTTTCGCCGGAGAGACCGGCCAACCTGACACAGTTTTCCTTATTTTTTTGTTTATTTGCACGCAGGTAACAGCGCAATCGGACCCTGAAAGTCTTTTTATCTAGCATAGTATTACACGATAACTGGCATACCAAGATCTGCGCTTGAAATTTCCAAAATGACGCGATTTTAAACAGAGTTTGCACACCAGCCGGATGCTAGGTAGAGCCCACTCGGCGGAGCAGACGACATGCGGGGGAGAGGGGGGAGCGCATTTTTTTTTTTTTTTTGTCTCTATTACCCCCTCTGCTATACCCTAACGGAACGGTCTGAGCGGTTGTGTTCAAATAAACCAGAATCTTTGTTAGAGACTTGTTGTTGTTTTGTCTGTTTTTTTTTTTTATTTTGCCGTGTCCCGGTTTACGATGGAAGTTCTTCACCAGTTCGCCTGCGCTTTTACCCTTTCATTGTCTTCTCTATTCTATGAACACCAGAAGAAAAAAGAAGAAAAATAAAAATGATCCTCGTGACAAGCACCTAAATTGCCACAGAAGGTGAGACCGTGACCTTAACGTCTTAAACCGCCATATATACAGGGTAACACCAGGAAAAAATTAAGTTTTTTATTTCATCTTAAAAATGAAAGACATTTACAATCCCCTGTAACGCCGAATTAGAGCGCAGCTCTTAATGAGGAGGAGGGGAAGGCACGGAGAGGAGGCTATGCCCCTCATCCTCTCCTGCCCGCCTCCCATTTAGGGGAAAATATTCCACTGAACTTAGCGGGGAAATTTTCCCGTTAAATTTAGCGGGGATTTTTTTCCGCTAAATTTAGCGGGGAAATTTACCCATAATGCACCGCGCGGCTATGACGACACCGACGGCGACGCCGCTTAAGCCGGAAACGGGCGCCTAAGAGTTGCGCTATAAAATAAGCTATGCATCGCCGTACGCCCATTCTCCGCCCAGAGGTAGCACTATAGTAGGTTACAAGCCAAGGAGGTAGCGGCAAATGCCCCTCAAAGGGAATCATATATCCCTCCGCCACCTCCGCATCCAATAGCGTCCCACCGTTTCCGTGACGTTGCGGCCAACGCGCGAGGAGGGTCGTGCCTTTCTGTACATATTTGCTTTATCTCTCGACTTTGACTTAGCATTGTGGAAGCCACGAGAGGGAGATTAAGTCTTCCCCCTTCCGATGGAAACAAAGACGACTTTCGGGGATTAGCTTCTCCCTCCGATTGATACAAAGGCTGCTTCCAGGGGCTCGGTTCCTTCTCGGATGAATACAAAGGTTTCTTTCTTAAAAAGTGGAGGTCGAAGATAAGTTGGCATTACTCTGTGGCCATGATCTATCCATTGAAGCGGAACAAGGAGCGTTTCCAGGGAACTCTTCTTTCGATTGCGGAGGGATTTGAAACCGGCGCGCCACGCTTGTGGGAGGAGCTTCTCCTACCTTCTTAACTTGTAACCGACTATAGAGGTAAGAACCAGGTGCCAAAGCTTCAGCCCGAACTAATATCTCATTTATAAGTTATAAGGAATTTCCCGAAAATTTAAATAGGAAGATATTCGCCCATTTTCCTATATCCCATTTTCCCATTTTCCATATTCGCCCGTTTTCGATTTCTGGCGTCATAGAGCTTCATGTATTCGAGAGCAGCGTCGGCCTTCATTTTCCTATATGAAATTATTAGAAAATCGTTTATGCGGAGCGCGAGTTCGTCCGCTTCTTTTACAGGTGTTATGGTGACGAGCTCTCATTGGCTCTGATTGGAGGACAGTGGCTAGACCTCAAAGCAAGCTGCACTGAGGTCTACCCACTATCCTCCAATCAGAGGTCAGCGTTCTGACGTCACCCCTCAAGCACTGCGAAGGAAGCAGATGAACGTGCGCTTCATTTTGAATAAGATTTCGGTTCGGGCTGAAATTTCGGCATCTGGTTTGTACCTCTAGCGCTATTTTTTGGGTGGAGTATGAGCGTTCGTAAAGGCGTAGCTTATTTTCGCGATGAAAAAAATAATTGATATATATTTTTGAGGGGGACACCCGTAGGTCAAAAACAAATTAGGTGCCAGCATTAATTCTTATAAGAAGCCAGATTAGACGTTTTTTTAATGATGAATAGCGTTCATTGTAAAATACAGATACCGATCTGGAAAGTAGTTTGTTAACCAGTCATGAATTTACGGTCCTCCCAAAATTGTTTCAAGTCTACATAATAACTTTGTGCAGGATACCCTGTTAAATGCTTTGGAAAAGTCTGGCATCCATCTGGTTCCTATTATTATTCAGAAAGGAAAGATTAGGAACGCCCAGTTAATCGGGTCACAGTCGATAATTGTTGTCTGAAGCCGTGCTAGTAGGGAATTAATATAACCTTGTTCTACGAAAGTTGAATTGTGCTCAAGTATTTTTGCTGCAAGTTGAAGTGAAAGAGATAGGGATGTAGTTAGTGATTTCGCTACTGTTATCATATTTATATATGCTAATGTCTCCCTCATTTCTAGTGTTTGAAAATCTATTTACTTCCCCAAAACGTTCTCGCTTGTTTATAAAAATGATGCACAAAGGGCGGGATATTTTCCGCGGCGGAATATAGAGCCGTCGCTGTCGTACAGCCAGTGTTGTACACGTTCCTCGAAAAAAGGAACGAAAGCTCGTTCCTCGTTCCTTTGGATTATTGGGACGCGTTCCCGTTACAAGTTCCATCTGTGAGAAAGGAACTCGTTCCCGTTACAGTTTAGAAAATGGAACGTATCGTTACATATAAGTTACATTTGTATTTTGCTGATTTTTGCTTTGTTTTTAAATCGATCGCGTCCAATGGCAACATACGAATTTGAATGCCGTGATGGAAGGGCACCAGGAGAAGAAAGCAAGCGGAAGCAGGGTTTCACTTGTTGATATATTCACCTTTAAAAATTTCAGCTTTTAACCTTATTCATGTTTGGGGTGGGCGAATTCAGATGAGCCGAATATACTGTTACCCCACATAGCACGAGCGTTTTTGCAACAACCTCACACGTTTTAATCTAACAAAGTTCCAGGTTCGAACTTAACAAAAGTTGCTTCTCAATGTTGCTGTCCGCAAACGAGCAAGTGAAGAAGGGGGTAGGGCTTTTGGAAGGTCAGCCTCGAAAATTACAAGTTCTTCTTCGTGAAGGTTGAATTCGTTGTTCAGTTTGAAGGTGGGGGACTAGGGGAAAAGGGATAAAGGTTAATTTGTTTTGTATCTTTTAAGTGACCAATGTTCGGGATACAAGCGGGATGCAAGGGTGCGTTCGATGTCTGGTGACCTGTTTTTTGT
Organism: Ixodes persulcatus; assembly: GCA_013358835.2. Classification (NCBI taxonomy): domain Eukaryota; kingdom Metazoa; phylum Arthropoda; class Arachnida; order Ixodida; family Ixodidae; genus Ixodes; species Ixodes persulcatus. The sequence goes on along the minus strand of JABSTQ010001039.1, from coordinate 47,377 downwards.
TGTTTTTTTTTTGTAACCCTAGGTCTCTTTGTGAAAGTTCCGTGATGGCGGTAGCCGGCCTTATATTTCTGGTTGCACGAGGATTCGTGGAGGCAAAGAAATTAGAAGAGTTTGAAACGTCCCCCTTTCTGTGTCTTTTCATTTTACTTTAATTCTTACTTTTTGTACCGCAGTCTCGGGCACTGAAAAAAGAATCATTGTACACTAGCCCTCCTGCGCCCGGCTGTTAATAAACGAGGACCACAAAAAATAAACCCTCAGATAGCCAACAAGTTAACGAGATTCTGATATTAGTAAAGATATTGTTTTTATACTTCAAAAATTTCCTTCCTAGAAATTAAGAAAAAAACAAACAAAAAAAAAACACTGGACGAAAAGAAGGAACGCCATTCCTTTTTCCGTTCCAGTAAAAAACTAACGAGTTCCCATTCCAGTTCCACGGATGCAAAACGGAACGGCGGCGTTCCTTCGTTCTCCCCAAAAAGGAACGCGTTCCAGGAAAGGCGTTCCTTGGAACGCGTTTCGTTCAACACTGCGTACAGCAAGAGCACGACTGCATGTTCAATATTCGACGCACGGCATGGCACGCCGGGGCGTCTGCGGTCGTCTGCTCAGTAATGGCGGCACAAAGCTCCTGGGAGAAGAGGTTTTGCCCAGGTGGAAACAAGAAAACTGTTGATTGTTCGAAACGTGGATGGTAATCTTATCATCCGGTCTTTGCACCAGCAGCCTTGCGCTAGTTATATATGTATGCTTCAGTGTATTTTAATATAGAACGTTCGCTTTTTATACATCTTGTTTTTTTTTTTATTTTGCAGATTCGTTGAACTTCGGAGCAGTTATCTTGTATTTGTTTCTTTCCCTCATATTACGCAATAGCAGAAGCCTAAAGTTCGTCGAATAAAATGAAATAAACTTTAATTTTCTACGAATACACGAGACCGTCAGGCCCCATTCTTCACGCCGGACATGGCGCCCCTCTGAAATTGAAGTTGTAACACACAAACACAACACCCAGATGAACACATGTAGATGCTATGGTTTCAACTGATTGAGTAGTCGCCCAGTCTCGGAGCTCTTTGTGAACTTCATAAGGGCACAACAGAATATATGGCAATTAAAAGAACTCGCTTTAAAAATATAAAATGTGATAATGCCTGACTGATTTTTCGATTAACTTGAATGCGAATTTGGAATGAACATGGAAACCAGTATAGTTAACACCTATTCCGATGCAGTATTGTCAGTTAAAGACAATAGTTATCTCTGCTGCTGACGACGTCCTGTCTTCGGAAAAGGGCATCAATCAACAACTCCCCTCTCGTCAGTCAGATATAACTGGAGAAAAAGCGGAGAGCGGAAGACAAGTTAAGCAGCGGTATAAACGAAAAGGTCAAAAAGTCGGCAGAGTAGTTAGCGCAAGTACGCTTAATGTAAAGCTCCCGGCTTGAGACAGGGTTGTCCAAAGTCATGCTGATGTCTGGACGTTCTGACTGTGTTGACCACTGTGATTTGTAAATCGCAGTGGTCAACAAATAAAAAATAATAAATCTTTAATTCATTAATTCTTTCGAGACACGCTTCGTTTTCGCTTTGTCTGTACGAAACGTCTTGCGCCTGTCGCAGGATTATTATACGTCAAGTTTAAAGGTTAGGCCTCTACGACAGTTTTTCTCTTCGCTTCTGTCAAGTTGAAGATTTCCTTAAATTATTTTGAACTTTCGGTAGGGAACCTTTAACTGCAAAATCTCTACCGTTGACTTTTGGAGCCAACCTTTTCAGTAGTGGTATTGCGTGGACTCATCAATTTAGAACACGTTTAAGTCTAGGTGACCAAACATGTTGTCGGGACGTGCTTTAGGCAAGTACATGACGTACGCGACATGATTAATTGGCTCTCGTAAATTAACTCTTCAAGAGGGGCATGAGGCATCGTGTGACATTGGACAAAAAGAGTTCAAGGAAGGCATGCACATTTGTTTGCTGAACACTTCCGAAATGTCATGCCGTTGCCGTGTACTAAACGCTGGAAAACCGCGTTGATTACGAGGATGGCTCGGGACGACTATAAAGGTCTGGTAGATTGCTGAAAGCAACGTGCACTGGAAGGCTGCCATCAGGCAGAATGCCAGAAGACGTGGGTTTCGTTGTAGCACTGATGCTGGCTGCAGTTCTAACAGGTGAGTGTGACGATGCCCGTGGTTTTAGATAATAAGCACCATGAACCAAGTAGCTTGGTTCGCGATGAAATACCCAGATTACGTCTAAACACTCAAGGTTCTCTGGAGAAAGTTTGGTAGAAACTGACGTGCCTCAAATGGATAATATGGTGAACCGAGGCACTCACGTGCCTCGGTTCACCATATTAACAGACACATCTGAACTAGTAACCAAATTTGCAAGTCACAATGATTTTTGTCGTCGCGCAGTTGTTGATGTTTTAAATTTGTTCCGAGAGATTATATGCTCTGCTGGACAAACTAAAAACCTGACATCAAATGTTTAATATGATTAGTGCATTGCGTTGCCGGCGGATTATATGAATTTAATTGTGTGAAATGAATGCTGGGTAAACTCACGCAAGCAAAAAAAGACACAAAAAAGCCCGAAGACTACTTTAACTTTTTAGGCTGCCTGATCGACTTGTAGTTTAAACATAGTGTAACGTCACCCCCTGGCAAGCGAGGGAAAATGTTAATATTGGTTTCGGCCTAATTTTTTATATGACGTTCTCTCAGTAGCAGGTTTTAATTTAGATGTATAGTAAAAAGCATGCCGGGAAGAGTGATGCCTGGATATTCCGAAAAGGTGCTGTAGGTTTGCTAGCTCGAAAAGCGCGGAAGCTCCCCTTTAACAATACGTGGGTGGCTGATTGAAATTTGGGAAGAAATCGTGCTGTTTCGATGTTTGTGGTCTGCGTAACCGTGAGCAATAGACCTTTTTCTTTTAAAGTCCGTGGAGCAACATTTGTTTTCGGCATTGCTAAGACACGAAACGCCCAATATGAGCTCAGAGTACGTGATCAAGCAATGGCGGACATGCGTTAGTGTGGACTTTTGGGGAAAGGGCTATTGTGAAATCTCGAGTTCTAGAATTACATCCGACGCCTGTGCGGACCTACCCTAACCTACCAATGAACTTATACAGCTGCAGGGCTTCCTTCGGAGAACATTGTGTACCCGAGAATACTTCAATCCAGAGATCTGAATGGCGAAAAGACACTCTACATTCGACAAGGACTCGTGCTGAGCCTCGAAAAGAGCGGAGTGTTCTCAGACAACTTTGTTTTCTCAGAAGACGACGGTGTAAATCGACACGACAGATTCGTGAGTACATTCCAGTCCTGCTGGTTTCAACGAAGTGTTTTTCTAGGCTTTACAAAATTTTCCAAATAAACGCCGTGAAAGCTGCACTAATGCTGTCTTTGCGGGTGAGTTGTACGGCCAGGAGGGCATAATATGGGGGGATTATGATAAGCCGTATACATAGCTTTAGACTTTATTGAGCCTTTCAATCATTGCTAATAACCATAGTGTTTCGGTTCGAAGCCTGCTAAGCGTCATCGAATACCACTAAATAAGTCAATTGTAGAAAGAGTTGGTGCGGGTGCTCCCTTTATCTGAGGCCAGATTCACGAAGCGATCTTACTACACAAGTGGTGCGTACGACAAAAGCTGAGAACAAATCCGTGTTCAAGAGGCGAAATTACCGCAAGTTTTGCGTAGGTTGCGATGGAATTCTACAACAGCTCCGGAGGTGTCTTACGCACGGTCTACGATCAAATCCACATGGCCGGCAACATCGCTCGCTTTCATCGTCGCGACTTTTGACCAATGGGCATTTGTGTTTCTACGTGCTCTCCGAGCGCGTCCGAACTTTAAGCAGGAAGCGAAGACAAATAAGTTCCCGAGACTGATCGACGCGCAGACGAACGCTGGACTGGTACTGATACCCGGAAAACGCTACAGCAAAAATGACCGAACAAGCGATCGCCAAGGGCTGACTAGGAACGCTAGGCCTAGCAAGGTACTCCGACGCGAAGTTTCTCTGACGGTCCCGGGCCGATTCCCACGATCGGCTGGCTTGCCGAATGTAATATACCCGCGTGACCCTTGCTGTATGAATAGTTTGAGCCGTGACCTGTACTTGCCTGTAAAAGGGTCAGTATCTTCCACTTCTCGTCCCTTGTTTTCGGAATCAGTGGTGGCGAACGTTCTCGTCGGAAGGGGGTCCACTTCCATCAATTCTATTTACCTTCTTTTTTATAGATTTCAAATAAACGCTGTAAGGATTGATTCGCGACATGTGTACGTACACTTTACTTAGATATCATTTCTATTCCAACATGACGATACACCAACACATGTCAAGTTAGAGCGCTTTTCGCCAAATACACAATCCCAGTCCAGCCTTCCTATAGCGAGCATTGCGTCAGCACCGCGCTGCGATTGTCTAGTCGCCCAGTGATTCGTATAATCGCTCGTAAAAGATTGCTCCTGAAGCGGCTACTAAGACTCAGTCGAACAGCGCAGTGACAGCGGGGTTCCGCTCCCAATGTGAGCGGGTATCTACACGCCTCTCGGTGACACTCTTGTAGTTAAATCATATATTCCTGAACGTCGTCTCCCTCCTGCATCCCCGAGGCCACGAAGAACGCCGCGGGGATTTGTTTTGATGTGCGCCGCTTTGCGGAGCCGTGCAGTCCGTCTCCTTTTAGCAACGATGGCAGTAGTGTTGACTTCATAGCGATCGAGCTCGTAGCAATCGACCATGGCGGTTATCCTGTCCTCAGCAGTGCTGGGCATTCGTGCCCGTTTAAAACGATTTCTCTATTTCGACATTACACCGCGCGGGCACGATACCCAAACAAGCGTTGAGGGGAAAGGTACGTGATCCAAAATCCACGTGCTTCGATCATGCCGAGCTCTCCGATTGGTTGTTCGTATTGCCGAAGACGCAGTCGCTATAGAAGCAGCCCGCTCTCGCAGTGATCGGGAGCTCGCGGGACACCAGCCGCTCTTGTTTTTCCGTCCGAAAACTGCTTTCCTCCCGAACTTTTCAGCTACGCTTTCGTGAGCTATAAGAAGTTGGTGAATGCGGCCTCTGCAGGTTGTCAAAGTGTATCCAACTACGACGCACCCGCGCGGTTTTAATGCGGAAGCATGAACTGTTCCATGGAGCGAACTGACGTCATCAGCTTTTGAAGCCGCGCCAAACGACACCTTTTCCTGTCCCAATGGAGCAAAGCCTGTCGTCTGCAGCAGAAATCTGCTGGATAGGCTCTCGATGGCCGGCACACGTCATAGTTTCAAGGAACAGGCTTTCCGCTGGATTACACGCGGCGTAGTTCCAAGAAACGCCACAAGAGAAGCCCTCTCCATGGTGGCGTAGCGCACGCAGCGGCATGGCCGCCGCTAAGAGTTGTGGGCCCGGCCGCAAAGCCCGCACGGGCAAACTCAGGAGAGGCTGCACGGCCGAGCTCAGCGCGGCACGGCCAATTCACGAGAGCGCTTCCGGCCGTCGGTCGCTACCTCGGCCGTAGCGAAACGTGGCCGTCCACGCTAGTACGCCGCAGACGAACTAACGGAACCGAAGAACGACATTCATACTTTCGCATTCACAACTCATAAGGAGTGCTTAGGTGTCCTCGAAATGTTTTCCTTCTCTTATTATTTACGTTTTCGTAACGCAATCCTTGCGCCTGTATCGCGGGTGGTAACATTAGCCCACTTCCACGCATCCAACTTTCGCCAGAAGTTTCTAAAATCTGCTAGTTTAGGGCTATTCCAAAACGCTCAATAACTTTCTAATATTGGGAGACCCGGTGTTCAAGTTCCGGCTCCACCATAGATTTTATCTTTCGCCGGCGTTGTATAATTTGTTTCATTCAATCAAGTACAGTTCATTTTTCTGCACATTTTCGATTAAACCCCATATTGATTTATACTCAATAAAACGGTTAATTAAAAAATCAGCTAATTATTCGACTTTTCGTGACAATTAGAGGTCTATATTATGTCCACTTGGCCGTATAACTCTCAATGACATACCGCATTAATAGAGCTTTCACCACTTAAAAAAATATGTACCGCCTAACAATAACATTTTTATGTACATGCTATGTCGTACCACCAAGGTTTCATCATCGAGACGTGAGAGATGTAACTAACGTAACTCAAACGATCTTCTAAAAATTCACATTAAATCGTTCGTTGTGATCTTTGTAAACAATGACACGAAATGCACCTGATTATAGCGGCCGTTTAAACATTTCGCTGATACTCCATACATTATCGGCGGGGACAAAGTAGGCTAATTTTAGACGTGGAACTTCGTCACCATAGTCATTACCTCCGATGAGCCCTCTAATGGAACGAGTTAAATGCTTTAGGATAGGTGTCGTAGGTATCATTATAAGTTGGAGCTGTAAAATGTCGCCATGATTCTTGAAAAACGGACGTGACCAATGTTTTTAGAGTTTAGCAATTATAATTACGTTTAATTACTATTGCCAGGGTTTCAGCTATTTTATATTAGGTAATCGCAACTACAACGCGCTTGCACTAGTCAACGTTTAGTTTCAACTGCTGATTTGACTGCACTTATATTTGATGTCGCCAACTTGTATATTCAATTCATATTGTTCTTTGATCCGTACCAAGCTTGAGTTTAATTCTGCCGTTTGGAACTGCACCTGTACAACCAAGCAACGTTGAAAATGAGCGTAGACGTTTATTCCATTCTTTAGGACTCCTACGTTGGCCGCCCTCTGTATTATAATTATGCGAGACTTCCCCGACGCTGTGGTTTTCCTACACTAAGATCGACAAGGCCTAAGCGCGATCTTGTTTCCTTGGCAGACGTGCTTGCTTGCAGTCTGATTGACTGTGCGAATTTCGTCAGCTTTTGAATCTAGGTGCCGCGAGTTATTTTAATGGTTAGTCCCACTTTCTCAGTTGGAAACAAAACTACTTAACCAGCCGCTTAACCGGATACGACATTTTATAACAGCTTCGGTAGAACCAGTATACACATCTCCAATTTATACATTCAGAGGTTTAGGTTCTCTCTGTCTAATATTTAACTATTCATGGTGTACGCTATGCAAAATATTTTCTCGGAGTGTTGTATTAGTTTTTTTTTTTAATTTAGATTTTTAATTTTAATTTAGTTGTATTGCAAGTGCCTTTGTTAACTGCACCATCTCAGCTAGTTTCATAAGCCACATATTTCTTTTATTGACCTCGAACGCGTTTATTGATGCATTACATGAGGGGGGAATGACGAGAATGGGGGAGGAGTCGTGACTTAAACATATATGAGAACCTTTGAAAAAAATCACTTATTTACCATAGCAACAACAAAAACGCCAAAATGTACAAAGGGGAAAGCATGCAATGAATTGCACCCATATTGTGAAACACGAACAGTGCAAACACTGAAGTTAACAAAAATACAAGAAAGAACGTAATGGAATAGCAGGTAAACAAAACAACTCTTCACAACTCTGCTTAAACAATATTGGGACAGATAAAACCACAACATCACTGGGGAGACTATTCCATTCCTTGATGGATACATGAAGTTGTGAAAACATGAACAGGTTAGTACGTGATTTAATGGGTTAAATTTTGAAAGAGTGATCAAGTCTGCCAGATATGAACCGTGCCGGTAAGCCGATAAATGTTTTGAATAATGATCCGTTGTAGTATATATGATGAAAAAAACATAAACGAGCAATTTTCTGCCGAATTCCTAAAGGGTCTAAGCCCAAGCTTCTCTTTAAGTCTGTGACACTTGTGGAGGCGAAGTACTCGTGGCAAATGAACCACGAAGTTTTATTCTGCCGAGCCTCTAGTTCTAAAGTTAAATAACTTTGGTGAGGATTTCATATAATACTGGCATATTCTAGTATGGAATAGATGATTGATTAGTAAGCTAGTAACTTTGTTTTTTTGTGAGCGGAATGAATGATGCGTTTTAAGAAACCGAGCTTCTTAGATGCATTTCCGATTGTGCTCTCTATCTGCGTTTTCCAGCAACTAGCTGGTAAAATGAACCCCTAAATACTTATTGTATAACAAAAACATTGAACGTTCATCGAAATTTTTAAATGTGTTTTCTGTGCATCATCATCTAAAAAGTCTCTCTGCTCTTAAACACAAAAAAATGATGATGATGATGATGATAATTTTATAAGTTCATAAGTTTAATTTGCAATTTTAATGGTGGCATACAAACTATGAAACTTCTTGGTAAATTTGTAAGTGGAAGGTAAATATTGTGCATTGAATATCAAATGCAGAATAGTTTTCGGGCACGCAAGTGTTCGCGAAGTCATTACAAAACTTATTTTATCATTTAATAAATTCCCTGCAGATGAATGGCAAGGACCTAGAAAACAATTTTTTTGAAGACAGAAACCGCACATCTGTTGTGTTTGTTGATGAAGTAAAAGGAACTGTACAAGTGGTATGATATATTTCTTTTTTTATAGAACGACATCTAAGCTTTGTTTAAATATATCGCTCCACACACGGCCTTTTCAAATGTGTGGCATACGTGCAATCTTTTCGTAGAGAGGAATCCTCAACAACCAATTCTCAATCGAGCCAATCGCGTCAAGTCGCCGGTCAGAAGATGATCTCGTGGCTCACACATTATTAGAGCTTGATGACATCGAAAATCCCCTCGACGACAACTCTGGTAAGACTCAAAATAAAAGAAACTATTATACAAAATTACATTTCAAATAAACGTAAGCATATTTAGTGCCCAGTAATTATTTAGTGCAGAGAACTCACAATGAGAATATTTGCAGCAAATTTGGTTGATATTACAGATGGATTAAGGGATAGGCTACCGCTCTATTATGGTCTCTGGTCCGAATTTCTCGCAGACGCGTTTTTCGTGGCATCTCTTCGGAATCGTAGCGTAAAACATTCTCATGAAAAAAAATTAATATTGCCTTATTTTCGCAGTGCAAAGATATTTTTTCGTCAGTCGGCGTTCTTATGACAAACCTCGAGTTCGAGCACTTCTGAAAATTAAAATCGAGCAGTGATGTTCGTGATTTCACTATATACATTATTCTAAAAACAATTTGACCATGATTTATTTGCCAATTAGGTTTTCTAAGCACTCGGCTCCCATTTCTTGGAAGCTCGCGATCTCATCGGAAATTCAAGAGATGATCGAGCAGCATTGTGCAAATTGACTTTTACTTAAACTCAAGAAGCACCACTTGAACTTTCCATTCAAACATGCCAGTATTAAACAATGTTGCTTATTTATTTTATTACAATTTTAAGTTATTACAATAGCAACAATATTATAATAAATTATCGTTTGGCGCCATGCCTTTTCACACAGTTCAAGGTCTAAGCCTCTCAGCACAGGATGTCGGCCTGTCAACCCCTGAAGGCAAGTGACATTATATCGATTTACTTTATTACCGTACAGACCCCAAAGGTGTTACAGAAGGGAGAGGGAAACAGTCAAAACAAATACATGTGAATCGACAAAACAATAAATAAAAGAGCAAGCAACATAGTTTATCCTGATGTCTTTAACCCGCGACTGGGCAGGTGGAAAAATGTTTTCAGAGGTAGAAAAAAAAAACAGGGACAGATAGGTCTCTGACCAGATTCTTGTCTGTCACTGCTCCTTTTCTAATTTCGAAAATAAGTCGACCTCGATTTTGTTTGTCAGTTAGCCTTTACAAGCATCCGGTTCCCATTTCTTAGAAGCTCTCAATCCCAGCAGGAAATTCAAGATATGTTAATGCAGCATTGCGCAAATTTACTTTCACTTAAGCCCCAAAAAACACTACTTCATTTTTTTTGGTAAAAAAATAAACAGGGAAAAACATGTCACTAACTAGACACGCGTCTGTCACCGTTCCCATGCTACCACTGAAAACGTTTTCCCTTGTACCGCCCCAGTCTCGGGTTAGAGTCATCACAATAAACTTCCACCAGCTCGCCCGCGCATTGACCGTGTGTTCATCAACCACTGTAGGTTGACGTAATCGGTGTCACTCCAAGTCCGACCGCATCCAACGATATGCGATTCGATGAAGGGCCAATCAAGCAGTGTCAAAAGTTCATCGGTTTGGCGCTATTCGTCTTTGTGGATTGGCTATCGTCGGCTAAACAAATCACGCACAGCGAATGCGCCTTGATCACAAACTTCATTCTGTGCGCGATTGGTTTAGCCGGTGATAGCCAATCCACAAAGTAGACGAGTGCCGTGACGATTCACTTTTGTTGCTGCCTGATTGGCTGCACCGGATCGTGGCATAGATTGCGCTCGAACTTAAAGGGAAACGGAGCATAAAAGAGAAAGTGATCTTAAATGGCGACTTTGAAAACGTTGCCGTACGGTCACTAGGGAAATTGAGGTCGGCAGGTGGTTCCATTCAGCACTTGTCTTTGGCACAAATATATAAAGAAAAAAAAAACATTTACAGAGAAAATAAGGGACATGTACTTTATGAAGTTATTTTGTATGAGAGAAGTACGATGTCTGTAAGAAAGAAGCCAACTTTTTTGTGATTGATTATAATGGTACATTTTGAGAAAGAGAGTTTGTCCCGATAATCTTTGGAAAAGGACAAGGTGGAAAACAAATTAAGTTTGACTTCATTGATAATACGCTCGATAGACGAGAGTGGTTAGAAAAAATGAAACACGCGTCGCTGTTTTGAATTTATGCTATGTAGTTAGTAGAAAATTCGAGGCTTGTATCCCACACTGAAGAAGTATATTCAAGTTTAGAATGGTCGAGAGTTCTAGACAGCAGAAGGTTTAAAGTTAAAGGTACCAAGAGGAAGTTACGTGTTAAATACCCAGTCATGCGACTAGTGTTGTTAATAATATAATGGACGTGTGTTTGTAAGTTCAGGTCAAAGTTTTATTTGAATGCCCAGTTACTTTATGGATGCTATTTCCTAAAACGTACAACCTGCAATGGGGTAGGTGCACCCCCTTCTATTGACAGGATTGCGAGAAATTCACATTACTTGACACATATCAATTTTATTGAGACACATTGCTAATGCATTACATCAATTGTGATCTTATGACAATTTAACTTCATCGTGTTTAGTACTTCGAGTGGGATGGTGTAACGACATATTTGCATAAAATTATTTGGAGCTTTTCGGTTTTTAGTGTGTTTTTTTTTCTTTTTTCAGTGACTGAAAGAAACCTCGAAAACTTACCGGAAGAATTTGTCGTAGAAGTCAGAATATTTTCAGACCCTTCTTTCGGCCCAAACAAAAGAATGGATGATTTCATCCAGTATTTTGGCCTCATAATGAGTAAGGTATGTCAAATTTGCGTTATAATAGCTGTCTACATATCTTAACTGTGACGTGTAATGGCTCGAAACACGTAGAGCTGCACGTGCTGTTAATTTTGCAGAGGGCAGAAAAACGGGTGTAATCATTTGAATCTGAGAATTGAAAAAAAAAAAATTAATGTAGGATGCATTTCCGGCGTTTTAAGAAAATGTTACACACAAAAACGAGGCAAAAAAAAATTGTGGCGATCAAGAAGTTCCGTTTATTTTAGCGAGGCGTGAGCCCAATCTCATCTGCTAAATTAATCGAAGCAGAGTGTCACGCAGTCAAAGTGAACGCTCACACATCACTCTCATTGGATGGTATAAGTGGTGGTGTGATCATAGCGAAAAATAATGGAGTTTTCGTCATGCTGGCCCCTTTTTTTTAAAAGCCCCGTGAAGCAACATTGGCGGTCGCCATTACTTGGGCGCGAAGCGTGTGATTGGATCCGAATCCTCGCCGAACGCGGACGCGTCTCTCGTGTCCAATACGAGCTCCGAGAATGTTCCCAATTAATGGCGGAATCAAAGAATTGGCCCAGCAACTATAGTGCGCTCCTTTCGAAGGGAGTTTATTGGCGTTATGAGACTCGCTACCCACACAATTACACCAAGGTTTATCAACCCGAAAACATATTTGACGTACGATGGTTTTGTCACGTACGGCCATAGTACTGCTGCAATTGCTCTGTTTACATGTAAGGTGGACTGTTCCACAATGCTTAAGCTAATAAAAATATAGATCGCAACATATGTATCTCAAGGTTTGGGTACATAATATGACGGACTGGTGTGAGCACTAGGCGGTCATATTCCTCGGGCTGCAGGGTTCTGTTTCAAATCCACCAGTCCCCAAAATATTGCGGATTGAAACCAGCGTTCAATAGGGAAGATCAGCTCTCATTTTCAATAGATTAAGGTTCATCAACAAACATTTAGTCACATCAGTTCATTTTCTATTTATGTCTGCGTTGTGTATCGGTGTATGTTATTCTTCTTGAGATAATTTCATTGACAGCGTTGTTTCATAAGCATTAAGATCGGGATCGCAGTATTAAGAAACGTTCCGGAAACTGTAAGCTCCCCCGTCAATCCAGCAAAAGAACTAAATAACTTTAGCGGGATTGACGAAGGAACTATTCGGTTCCGAATCGCATCTTGATTTCATGAACCCCACAGGAAATCCTAACCACCGTAGGGAAATGTTGTTTTATATTAATTCTCGGTAGTGCTTATTGAAGTGAAAATGGTGAAAAAATACACGAAGAAATGATCCAGCCTCAAGGAACCGGAAGCCTGCAAATTGTCCTGCTCTTTTTCTTGTTCAGATATTGCCCGCCGGCAACGTTACTGCCACTGGGGTTAGTATCAACGTTTGTGTATTATTTCTACCTTTTTTAGGTGAACCAGATGTACAAACAACTGACCAAGCCTAAAATACAGTTCGTCGTCCTGAGCATTACAAAATTCACGGTACGTTGCACAACATTCTTCCGCCTTCGCATCGAGAACTCAGTACCGCGCTAGGGTACCTGGAACGCGTTCCCGACTGGTTTGTTTAGCGTCAAATCCCACCCACGCATGAATAGCGGTCGCAAATTGACATCAAATCACGTCACAGGAGCCGGGTTGTCATGTCGCATGTGGCGATCCTGGCGGTTGGTGCTAGAAGTGGCGGCAAAAAGTATGAGCAAACGCGAGTGTTGCTGTCGTCATAGCGGCCCCAACTCCTGGGTGCCAAAGCTGCCGTGGTCTGTAAAGCCAGAGAGCGACTTGCAGCGGAACAGGCGTCTGCCGCATCCACGACCGATGCTGTGACACCGCTAGGGTCGCGGCGGGCAGCAACGTGTCAGATGTACGACGTCACCGAGCGGAGATCGAGGAACCACTTTTTCAGGATGCGGTATAAACACACCGGTCGGAGATATGCGTACCAGGTACCATATATACTGCCGCCTCTGATCCCTTTACGCGCTTGTCACTTTGTTCCAGAACTACACGTTCACTCGTCTCATTACCGATCCTACGGGTGGTCAACCGTTTATTGATCTATGCGGAACCGTGGGCAAGTTGGGCAAACACGTGAACGCAACGTTGACGGAGGACACGCAGGATGCTATCATCTATGTCTCGTCGTAAGCTAACGAAACTCCCAACTTAATAACAGAGCGTTCCGTGAATCGTTTCGATACCTCCGATAACGATACCCGACAGTGATGCGATGAATGCACAAATGCGTAAGCGTAGTATCGAATATCGTTATCGGAGTTGTAAGAGCGATCTACTAAAACCAGTGTTGGCGGGAAACCGTTACGTTTTTGGTAATGTAGTATCGCACTAAGGTAATTCATTTTTGAAGCAGTAACGGCTAGCGTGCTTACCTATTTTCAGTAGCGGATAATGTAGTTGCGGTACTTGTTACATTTTATCAAGCCCTAAAAATACTTTAAATGTATTTATATCTATGCGCCCAGTCTTATTAATTCTTGCACTCCTCCCACAATACCTCCACGCTCTTCTTCCCACTGTCGAAAAACGCTGTCGCCGTCGACGCCGGGTAGATAAAAGCCATTCAAAAGTAACGTAATAATAACGTGGGTTACTTTTCAACGATAGCCGTAACGCGTTCCTTTTATGTTGACGTAACCTTGATTGGTAACGCGCTCCACTTATCTTCAAGTAACGAGTTACGTATTTCTTTACATTTCCTCATCGGTAACGCACACAGACTGACTAAAACATTTTAACCGTGACTCAAAGACCTGGCAAGTGTTTTGTTTAGTGCGCGTATTTGGGGGGGAAAAAGGCCTTTGTTTTTCAATCGTTGACTTATATAAAAGGTGTTTTATAATATTTGCTTACAGACTGTTAAGAAAAGCCGCAAAACCTTACCTAGTGCGGTCTGGGCAGGTCAGTTATACGATCAGGACATAATTTAGTGATTTAATCGTCACGTTATGGAAATAATTAACTAAGATTCGTAAATAACTTTTGAATATGTAACGATAAACAGATGGTTCCAATTAGAAACTTGCCCAGCCCTCGAAAACCATTAATTCGGTAACTTTTAGAGGCTCGAAACACGTGGGTAGAGCGGTCGCACGCTAAAGTTAACACTCGTTCAACATGGCAAAGGCTGGGGGTTCGAAAACATGCCCTCGCGGATTTTTCGTCTCTCATCATCCGGGTTTTCCCGCCACTAGCCTTGCGCCCGTCACACCAACTTAACTGAACCAACGTGCTTTCCAAGCGGTCCGAGCCTTTCTAAAATGACTGTCATTTTCGATGACGCTCAGCAAAGTTCCAATAGAAACCATATGTTTATTTTCGTTAAATAAAAAGATAACTAAGAGATTCAAAAGTTAACTTTTACTTTTGCATCATGTACCAACTAGCTCAACTTCAGCAAAGATTCAAGTTATCTATCCAACCTATCGTGACCATTATCCTCCCTGTTATGTCCCCAATGCCGTGTAACTCAAATGCGCACGGGGCATAATTGTTGGTTTCACAGATTTTTTTTTTTTTAAGAAAGATATGTGAAGCTTAAAAGAAAAGACCTTGTATAGTGGTGCGACTGCTAACCTGGTGTCTTTCAAGTGCATCACTCACGAATCATTAGATGACCGCATGCCTGTACGAGGTTCTCTCATATCCATACATGCAGAGAGGGCATACGACACCGAACGTCTGGAGTGCGGGATTTTCCTCCATGCGCTCCGAGTCGCGCTGTACTTGCACATACTGTTACGGATCCACCATTTTGTCTTTTTAAAAAGTCTATATCCCTGGGCAACACTTAATGTACAAACGAGCCTGCGTTTTCTTATACTTGGTGTGTGCACTGCGTGTGCGCAGAAACCATATTCGCCTGACAGCAGCGCCACCCCTTTTGGCGGGACAGCAAAGAGTTGAGTTGACGTATAGGAAAGTTCACAGATTGGGAAGTGAGATTGTCTTCATGGGATCAACGTTCTCTGTCAGTGAAGAAAAAATGTAAAGGGGGGGGGGGCGAAGTTAAGTCTTCGCGCTATTGCGCCAAATAGTTCCGGACTTCTAAATGCGCGAGCATTTATTACTCTGGTTCTTGCAGTCGTCTTTGTTTTGAACGATCGTGGTTTGGACTGAATTGGTTTTGTAAAGCCGTGGTGCGGTGCCCGCCGCGCACTCTCACTTTGTTCACTCGTTCGTTACCTCCGCTTTCCCTCTTACAAGAGGAAGAGACTTCCGGCACGCTTCCAATGACGTGCCACGTGAGCGGGAGAGGAGGGGATCGAGCGGCCGTCGCAGGGGCACAACTCACGCAACAGCGTAAAACCGAGGCGCAGCGACGATGCCGTTTCCGCGAAACCGACGACATCCGGGACGAAGGATTGGCTCTTTGTAGACAACAGTATGTGGACCGTAGGCGGTGATTGGAGGAAGCTGTGCTGGCTGCATCCGAAACCGACGACGCAATGGAAAACAGGCTGGCTCTCCGAACACAAGCGTGTGCCGACCGTTGCGAGGTTGGAATTGCCACCCTTCGCTGAGGCGGAACCCTTGCGCTAAATACTAACGCATTTTGCCGAGAATCAGAGTAGCGACAGCAAGAATTTGGGGGTAATTTTTTCTTTGTTTCTGTTTTAGTTTGCGTTTTGGCTTGAAAGCCACACAGTTGCTACAGTTCATCCTTTCGTATGAGGATCGCGGTGAAGGGCGCTGATCCGCGATTGCCGAGAATGCACACCATATGCGCGTATCTTTCCCAATGTTTCACCCGGTTTTAAGCAATAGCAAACGCGTTTTCTGAACTACTCGGATCGACTTACGAGGTAAATTACACTGTGGTCGATCTCGTTGAATTCTATTTGTCTAGCGGCCGACGCAAATGCATGTCCGGCGATGATTTAAGAAATGCCGTGAATTTTATTGGCGCTTAAACTTTGAGGATATTAATACGTAAAATCTTCTGGTGTTGAATGATTATACCGCGAGCGCGATATACCGAAATATTAGCGCACGCGCGATATCAAATCCTTTTAGGACCGCGTTCAGTTGCTGCTGGTCCCAGGGAGTCAGGTGGAGCACCACAGCTCAGAATACGTACAGAAAAAGATCGCGCTGCAGAACCCAGGAATTCCGGGCTCAATCAGCACCCCTGCTCGCTTACGCCGATGAGCTCGCTGACCAACCGGTATACGGGAACAATGTAGAGTCCTGACTCCCTCTGTCTCACTCGTACGTAGACGTTGCAGGCCACTTGCTTGGTTTGTTTTGACGACCTTTCGTTGCCAAACTTCACGAAAAATTTAGAGGGCGAACAACGGGGCGTTCTCACGGAAGGTCGCGACCATACACCATACCGACAAACAGGCCCAGCCTTTACCGTCAAGCGCGCTGGACAAACTCCGGCCATGGCGCTTCCCCTTCCCCCTCCCTTTTTATACGCCCATATCTACTAGGTACGAGATCTCGTTGTTAGTGAAAGTGAGAGTGGTGGCCCAACACGAGCATATAACGTCGTGTCACGAGCTGTGTTCAAATAAATAAAAAAAGCTAAAACATTCAAAAGGGGGCGCGGCGCCGCCCTCCTTTTGATGGCAGCCTGTGCGACCGCGCTGGTCGCTCACCCCGAAGGCCGGCACTGACCGCTACTGACGATGCACACCACAGGCGGAAGAGACCATGTTCGTTTTTAAGGGAACTAGAAGGCCAGCGCCGAACTTAAACTAAGAAAACCCGAAGATGCTAAAAGAAGAAATGCAAAAAGTTTGTCAGATCCTTACTCATATTACAGAAACATTGTAAAATGAAAGCTTAAAAAAAACATCAATTTTATACATGTCTTATTTAGTTAAGTAACACCCAGCAAATTATTTCGTTTGAATTATATTCAGCTGCGCAGTGAGACGGCGTGCTTCGGCTCTGCAGCCTTGGTTTTATTGCCACAGAAAGGTGACTCCCATGAGGATGAAAACGACTTATTATATTTAAATCTAACATTAGGAAAGTTGTACTATGCCTCGTTTCACCTTAGATTTGGAAGGGGCCGACGGTAAGAGCTGATGAGAGTCATGAATTCAAGCAAATGGCGTCAAAGGTGTAAGTCCGCGGGCCTTCCCTGCGCACGAGTGGTTCAGCGATACTATAACACATGTACAGAAACATCACGGAAACCCCGTTGGTGTGCCTTTGAGGCTGTATGATCGGTCCCATCAGCTCGTCTAGCGTCGGCTACGTCCATACCGAAGGGGAAACGAAGTGCAATACACTAAGACAGCTAAGTCGAGAGAATTTTGTTACGTCGCGCAAGAAGGAAGAAAAGCGAACAGTGCTACAAAGTTCTCTGATGCGCAAACCGGCTGGGGCTGGCGAGAAACCCACAATCTCCGGGTAGGTCGTGTGCTATACGCTGTTGGGTCTGATCGCTGGCACAGCACCAAAATGATTGAAGCCCCTTTAGGAGTGGTTAACACTATATAGTCACCGAGAGGATGAAAGCGGCAGGGAGGAGATACGGTTGCCCCTCCTCCAGCCTTCGATAACGCTTCGGCGTCGTGCGTGCTTACGGAGCCGAAGCACGAAGGAAAGCGAAGAACGCGTGCATGGGGGCCGGGCGTCTTGTCAGCAGTCTCGTGCACGTTAACCCGACAAAACTAATCAACAATAATTTTCATTACTCTCGGTTTAAAAAAGTATTCATTTTATATTTATTCAATTACGTGAGACGAAGAGTAATTGGTCATTTCTCGAAAGGGTAGCGGTCACGTTTCCGATTACTTAAGATTATCTAAACGACACATTTTCCCGCCGGTACAAAAAGAGATATTTCGTGCTGTGCATTACGGGATTACGATTACCGAACTATAGACTACTTATCTTCTTAATCCACCGAATTCAGTAAACCGTCTTGCAGTCGGAGACTGGCTTCGACGATTGCACGATAGAAACTTGCACATATGAAGGTAGCCATCAGAAAGCGGAAGTGGAAAAAGTAGCTTACAAGAAATTGTAAAACTTCCAAAAGTAATCGAAATATTGTTGAGATTACTTGCTAAGAAATCTAATCAAATGATGTGGTCGGTTTGCCTTGCTGCATACCCGACACGGAGGTATAACACTGAGCCGCCGGTTTCAACAACACGAAACTACATTTAATTGGACATGAACGAGACGATAAAGATTACTAACAAAAAACCAGCGAGCACCGGAAGAGCTTGAGTCCAGCCAGCGACTTCCTGTGCGCCACCTCTGATCCGCGTTATCAAGGTGGTGTGCGCCATGTGCGCGTGGCCGGCTTGATTTCGCCGCCACGCTGGAAAGATTTCGCCCTGTGCCCCCTAGTCGGGCAACTGGGCTGGGGAGCCGCCAGGCTGCCCACAATAATTATAACATTACTCTAAAAAAGGATTGATTAGAGGTGACTTGATTACTTGTAATCTGCACCGTACAAGTCTGCTTGTCACTGTAGACACTTTAAGAACGCTCCAGATCGAGCCGCCATTGCGGACGTTCTCCCGTCTCACCGAGATACCGAGCCACTGAAGCGGGCGTTGACGAGCCTCCACAAGGGCCTTTGCAAGGGAGAAGGACACAGCAGCGCTTAAAGTGGCAATGGTAAAGTGAAGCGAACGAATTTAGAGGAAACAAAAACTGAAGGTCGGTTATGGCGGCGCCAGTGCACACCTGCCTGAAAGCGTCTATGGAGTTTTAGCAGATTGTGTACTCTGCGGAAAGCGGGCTCAGCGGACGCGTGCTCAATACATGCTTCGAAGAGACTGCACGAGATCCCGCTAGCAAAGCAAACCTGTAGCGTACGATCTACTTAAATTCCCTGGTGACTACGGGCGTCCTGTAACTCTGGTGGGGGTTAATCGCAAGGGGGACACAAAAGTGGGCAAAGAAAGCGCCAGGAGTGGGGCTTAACTAGACACTGGATAAAGAGCGGTTGGTTGTTGAATAAATGCCGCTGCAGGCGGTTGTCCGTTACAGTCGCTAGCGTTGCAGCGCCAAAGGTTATTTATTTACTTATTTTTTCGTTTGACGGACTGCTCGCTCGCTCGCTCGCTCGCTTGCTTGCTTGCTTGCCTCAATGATTGATTGGGTGACTGATATGTTTCTCGCTCGGTCGATTGATTGATTGAAGGTTAAGGTCGTTCACTCGCCTGCCGCAGTTTTTATGTCGAGGTTCGCTTCTCTTTCAAAAATACGTTGGAGGCTCGTGAAGAATACCACCCTTCTTGGAAAAATCTTTCGCCGTTTTCTGCTGTGACTTCTTTGAATGGATACTCGTGGCACAAAATCTAGACGCGCTGCACACGCATCAGCCATGTTCACATTTTACGCACAGTTATCACAGAGAAACTTATAATCACTCGAGAAACACTGGACTCTAATGGTATTTGTTTGTAGCAGGGTGTCCAACCGAAAGGTTCTTCGTTCCGGTTTTTGTTCGGGTTCAAGCAAAACGGTTCATCTCCGGTTCAACTCCAGAATGAAAAAATGAAGGTTCCAACCGGTTCGAACCGCTTCGTACTCATATGCTACAAAAACAATTGACGACAGCAAGAGAAAACTATGCATATTTTATAATAGTGTTATATATAAAATGCAAAGGCTCACATTATTGTGTTGAACAGAAGAGTTAGTGCTGAGACACCTCAGGACGTGGGTGAAAGCGGAGTTCAATGTCAGGTAGCTGACCAAAGACGCAGGACGTCGTCAAGCATATCCGGGGGAAGACGACACCTCTGAGACGATAAAATGTACATGCTTCAGTGCAGAAAAGGCCCTCTCCGCGCTGACCTGGGTCGCAGGCACTCCCAGGGCTACTTGCATCAATGCGTAGAGTTCTGGATGGCGTTCCCTTTTCTGCCCCCAAAACTGCAGCACGTCAGCGTCCCTTGAAAGCCGCGCCTCCTTGTCTAGCACTTCCAGGAGGCATACTATATCAAGTGGGCTATTGGTGCCTCCAACGTGCACGTCAACCTCAACCTCTCTATTTGAGGAACGCTTACAGGGCGTCTTCCGGATCTTCTGGAGCCGCCGTCGAAGATTAGACGAAAGGGTAGAATCTTGCTCGCCTTGCAGATCTGTGATCCGCCTCCAAGTCTTTGTCAAATGCAACGTGGCCCGGTACTTTTGCTCAGGGGTGAGAAGATGGCAGTAGCGGGGATCCATGTACCCTGCAGCTCAAAAGACATCCGTGTCAAAAAGTTTTCGCTCTCTCTTTTTCATTGACTGGATCAAGGCCTTTGCTAACAGCGACAATATCTTGGAAGTGTCCATGGAACATCCGAGCCATGGTCCGTAGAAATCTCCTACAGTGAGCAGTTCCTTCTGCAATGTCTTTGTTGCCACTTGTGCCGGGCAAAGAGATACTGCGAGCATTTCGACTGCCGCTCATACGTCTTCAGACCACCTGGAGCTTTCTTTTTTGAGAGGAACCCTCCAGCGAAGCCTCCTGGTTCACGTAGTCTGGTGAGCATATGCAAAGTGGACATCCACCGCGTTGGACAATCAAGCACTGGTTTCTTCAACCCTAGCATTCTGACCAGGGGCATATCGGATTGGACACGTAGTCTTTTAACAAGCGCACGGCTTTCTTTAACAATGCACCCGCACCCCGAGCCTTTCAAGACGTCCCTATACTGCCAGCTGCAGCGTGTGAGGGGCGCACCTCATCCCTTCTATACTTCGTCACAGCCTACGATGGACTAAAGGCAGAAGCTATGGACCGCCAGATCCAATCACGAGCCACTTAGAAGTTGCGTGGTATTTCGCTTCGATGATCGTATCGGTGCCCGCGTCTCGAATCACCAATGGGGAGGGGCGGACGGTGGTTCGAATTGAATAGCACTGAGTGACTCAACAATTTTACATTGCAAAGAAAGCTACGAGATACAGGCTCTTTGCAGTGTCGAAGCTATGAAAATGATGCAGCACTTTTGGATTCAGAGGATCATTCGTCCACAACTAGCTAAGCTTGTCATATTTTAGCGTGGAACGTGACTGGACCTCGCAGCCGGTGGCTTTGGCCTTTAGTCCATCGTAAGGTGAGACGAAGTATAGCAAGCCGCAATTATCAGATAATGCGCCCTCAGGATTCTCCGATAAAGACTGAAGAGCTTGGGACTCAACTTCAGGGTCACTGGAGCCGACCTGTTCTTCGGAGTCAGAGCATCCCTGGTTCATTTCACCGAGGAGACGCTCAACCTTCCACATGTTAGTACCATTGTCTGTCGTGACGCTGTATACGTTTGAGATTGAAGCGAAAGAGTGCATCTATCATCTCTGACCTCAGATGTTAAAGGGGGGGTGCAACGATTTCCGGACTTCGGTCAAAGATTTGTGGAAGTTGCCCTCCGACGCTTTTGAAGCAAAGAACAGAAAACCGATTTCGCCTGCGTGTCCTAGTTTTTGCGTAATAAAAAGATAAATATTGGAATTTCGGGCACCCCTCAACTCACTCCCAGTCTTCAGGGTCACACCCGGACGCACTCCCAGTGACGTCATTCGGAGTGTCGTGTAGGTTCCCGTGTGCTATCTCGGAGGACGCTTCCTCTCCCTCTCTCCGCTGACATTAGCGGGCGTTATGCTGCAGCTTAGAGCCGAGCGAGGTCACGTAATCTTTTCGCCGTAGTTCCTTCGGCGGCCACTTGGGGCTGCAGGTGGGAGAAAAAGCTCGACTTTTGTTTTGCGATTATGCAGTGGAATCGTGAAATTTTTAATGAAGGAGATGTTTTCTCTATCCTCCGGGACACGATAAACAACGAAAAAATTACAAGATGCAAATTCTTTTAATCATAAAATCGTTGCACCGACCCTTTAACCCGTGTGCCTTTCGAAGAGTTCTCTCATGGCCAATGGCTGGAGCACCAACCTGCCCTTTTCAGCACACTGCAAGTTTATTCCAAGCAGGGAGCGGTTCAGTCGCGAGGCGGTTCGTGCTTCAACGAAAACATGCGGTTTTTCAACGACAAACCTATTCCTTCTCGCATCAGCCTAGCATCTTCCCGGAGTCTGTCCTTGACTACTGCGGCACTTATGGCACGCTTGTTGCCCAAGGCTTTTAGAACCGGGTCGATGACCAGCCGAAAGCCAGAGTCCTCAACGAGGCGAAATGACCGTCCGGCATTTTCTACTAGCACGATGCAGCCTCGCATTATTGTTTCCTCGGTCATGTCAAGCAACAGCGACTGCGATGCTGTCGGTCGGAGCATGTTCTGTATATCCACTTACCTCACCTTTGCTGCCGTGGACCCTTCGCGACTTTCTGTAGCCAAGCGCTTCGATGACGCAGCAATTTCTCAACTGTTTCCAGCGTTAATAGCTGCTTATGTGCACTTTTGTGGTGCCGCTGCACGTGGCGTTCCAAGTTTGAGCAATGATCTCCAGAAAGAGCCTGCCGGCAGTTTCTGATTTGGCACACTGACCGGGTGGAGGTGAT
Source organism: Ixodes persulcatus (assembly GCA_013358835.2). Lineage (NCBI taxonomy): Eukaryota > Metazoa > Arthropoda > Arachnida > Ixodida > Ixodidae > Ixodes > Ixodes persulcatus. Next base: position 24,600 of record JABSTQ010001039.1, on the reverse strand, counting down.
GTCATAGATGAAGACTCTTCTAACCGGATTTCCCCGCCGCACCCCACTGCACTTATGATGTTGTTCCAGAGCCAAAGGGAATCACGCGCGACGAACTGAAGACCGCGTCAGCGACAGACAACTGAAACAGGGGACAACAGTCCGTCACAGCGGTCACAGCGCAACTAGCGTAAATGAAAAACTGAGGCGGGGTTGAAGCGTCCTTCCAAGGGCTGAACCAGCCGACCCGCCGAACCGAGGGCCTCGTAGAAACTCAAGGAAGAAAGAACACTGGCACAGAGTTTCAAGCCAAGGTGGACTCCAGCAGATGCTAGCAGCTCGCCTCGCATGTTCAGTGCTAAGAGCCTATATTACCGCTTGAGCAGCGACGCGTGGAACGTGAAGTCTCTTTGTACGAGGAGAGCTGAATTCTGAGGAGGGCTCGTATGATTGGCCGCGGTTCATCTTAGGTTGAAGCTGAGCATAAGCAACGAGCGTTGTCACGTAAGCGAACGCCCCTGAGAGTCTGGACCATGGTGGAAGAAATACATTTAGGTGATGACTCCCTGTCCCACGTCGCAACCATATTATGTTTGGCGCACCGAGCGCGCTTCACTCGCACGGGGAGAGATGGCGCCAAAGTATAGCGGGAGTTGTGAAGGCTTGCATAGATGGATTGTGAACGAAATTATGCATTCTTTACTCGGTGCCTGTGCACTGTGTGGTAAAATGGTGAATTTATGTTGGCGCATTGTCATTGATTGCCTTTTTCCCCGTGCGGTTACTGTTTCTTAAATGAGAACATTCCGATGATGACTCAACGTAACAAGAATACTCATATAAATATAAAACTTCCCAACGCAATGTACTGGTCTTTCAATAATTTAGAGTAATTTAAAATATTCCGTTAACAGCTGGGTCGTGTTCGCATGTTTTGTCCGACAGCATATTTGGTAACAGCTCCGTTTTTTTTTTTACACACATTGCGTGGCTTTATAGGAGGTCGGGGGATTTTTTTCCACCCTGCCGCTCCTTTCTTATTGAAAAAAAAATAAGTTCTAGTAATGTTACAGGGGGGCCTAAATAATTCTTTACATGCGCAGAAAGGTATTAGCATTACAAATGGTATATACACACGATGTCAACTGGTACTGTGGTACAGTCGGGGACAAACGTCCCCAGGACGCGCGAGCTGTGACTGAATTGCATTGCTCTGCCATCTGTCGGTGGGTCGCCTGGTTTCGAGACAACGCAAAAGCGCATGTGCGTCCTACTGTGCCTGCAGACATGAGCGTTTTCCCGCTGTTCTGCGGCGCGGCGCCTAACTGGGAGTAGGGCGCGTGGTACCGCCTCGGAGATAGCGCTTGCGGCTAACGACCGTCTTCTACTCCTTCCGAAACTGGAGATACCGCCTGAGGCATTGCACCGAATTTCGCCGTGTCAGCGCACCTTGCTTTATAACCAGTTGAGTTTATCGCTCAGTTGAGCTGCCGTGACTTCTTGCTTTATAGATGCCACGTCAGTAAGCGCGCCCGATTCCGAGTTAGGGGCCGTGCTGCAGAAGAGCGGGAAAAAAAACACATGTTTGCAGGCACAGTAGGACGCACATGCGCTTTTGTGTGATCTCGAAACCAGGCGACCCACCGGCAAATGGCAGAGCAATGCGTTACATGCAAACCATCTGAGCAGAAAACATTTTTATTTATGATAACATAGTAACTGAAATGATCACACAGTGACTGAGTCAAACAGTAGTAGCGGTTATAGGACATAAATTACTTTTCATCTATACAATCACAGTACGGTGTTACTTGCAACTTGCGATCGGCCCTCGGGATTGCACGACGCCACTGCTCCAGGCGAGTGCCATTGGATGGAGCTTTAAACAAGGACACTCGCTCTGCACGGTTCCAATACCTCGAATTGCAGTTGGGAATGAAGCGCGTCTTTCCCATCCTTATAGCATAACTTCTTCTTCGGGTTAAGGCTCACCTTTGTGCACGATAGTGGCACCTGTGATCGACACAGCACCAAAGCAAAACACGAGGCCAGCCACTGGCCGCAAGTCACCACCACACTACCACACCGCGAATAAGACCAGCACGCTGGGCCACCGACACCGTGGCCGCCGAGGAGGGACCACATACCCGCGGTGTTTATAGCTCAGCTCCCTCCTCAACTTCGCGGAACTAACTACTCCTGGTTCTAGGCTAGCTCCAAACACGATCTGGTCGCTCGCTCCCCGGGGAATGAGCGCGGCCAGAGTCATCACTTAAATGTATTTCTTGCACCGTGGTCTGGACAGAGAGGTGGAGACCTGCGGTGCGTCGGCGTCCGCCTTTTAAAAAAAAAAAAAGCAAAAAATATTCAAACGAGAACACACGTTGAGTGTGGAAAGGAATCAATGTTCAGAAGAGCTGTGCACCTTAGTGTTTGTGTTTCTGAGGAGGAAACGTTTTGGTCCTTGCTGTTTCCGCTTCCAGAGATCGAAGTTGTTTTACTGTTTTCTGTAGCTGTAACTGTTGATTGAATCAACCCTCCCCTTCCCGATGCTGGACTTATTTCTGACAGATTATTAAATCCGCTGATATATTTTAAAAGCAGATTAGTTGCGCAACAGTATGGTAACAGATGCAGGTTCACAAATATCCATCGGCCTTTGTATTGCTCTCTTATCCGATCAGTTGTACAATGAAATTAAGAAGTTTAAAGTAAATTGCACACGACTCTACAAAACTGCAGACAAGAAACACTAAACTGATCTCAGACTACGCGCTAAAGAAAAACAAAAAAAGAAGGACAAAGAGAGGTATAGACAACACTGGGCGTGTTATGTACACCTCTTTTTGTCCTTTTTTTGTGTTCAGTCTGAGATGAAAACCGAACTAGCCCAACTCACCGTTTTGTCACCAAACAGGCTCATTAATTGGTCACCTTTGCTGACGTGCGAATTGGGTATGTTCTAATGGTAAATTGCTTTGATGAACCATTTACGGTCGCCAAGAAAATGGTAGACCGAATGTGGGCATTGGTTAAAGAAATATATAAGACCTGAAATCCCGAATAATTTATAGTTACTTCGCTCATTTCGTTTGAGTTCTCGAGACGAACTTTATAAATTATGAAGACCACCGTTATGTGAAAACCTGATAATGGAACGTTAGAGAGCTTTCCGCTACCTATTTTTCTTGATTTTGACTTCCCACATAAATGAAACACCGCGAAAATAATTTATCAGTTTGGCCCAGGAACGAAACAAAAAAAATTATTTCTGTCCGGCTCAACTTTGGTTTGCGCAAAAATATTTTTTTTTTTCATTTTTTGGTTTATTTTTTAGGTTACTGTGTTTTTCGCCACGCACTTTTCACGCGACCTGACTTTGCGTATGAACCGAAAACCGCATGGAAAACATATCGGTTCCGCTCTGGAGCAAAAAACAAATCGTTCCGGTTAACTTTGCTTTGCGCGAAAATAGCGTTTTTTTCGGTTTTCGGTTCACGATTAGGGTTCGGTTCAATACCCTGGTTTGTAGTACGTCTATACCACGCTTTTTGTCTTTCCCCGCAGGCTCTCGAGTGGATTTATTAATGGTACGTACAAGTTTTATTATTCAATCGATAGTCAAGTAGTGAAGCTTGGAATCTGCCTAGCTGGAAATAAAACCATTGACGGCAAAGACAAACCACTGATCGGCTGCTATCACGGGTGATATATAAGCCACCGTACGAAAACAAAAGAAATATCTGAATTGGGTTACGAATAATTTTATTTCGAATATTGAAATAGCCACATCACAAAGAAACATGTGCGCTGAAGGGGACCTAATTCGCGCGTGAAGTAGATTGTGTCAATGCCGTTTTTTGTAATGCGAGCATGTCGTCCATCTCTCACTTATCACTTCTCCGAGAACGGAGTTGACGTAAAGTCGGTTTCACGCACTTGCGTTTGGTTGCAAAAGAGTGCGTTGTGCAGTCTTGTGATCGCTAGAGACGAGGGAATACAGTGGCGCCACCTATCGGATAGCCGTGGGACACTCGAAGATTTTCGTATAGTTACTTATTATTTCGCTCGTCCTTATTTCAACCCGGGCATCAAAAAAATATTTACGAAACTATTAATCACAAGTTCTCGGGGATAATACGTACATTTCATATCACAAATACTCCGGAACATTCCCTCCGAAGAAATGTAGCTCCAGGGCAACCTCATTGATGGCAACAGCGCGCCAGTGGGTTCTCTAGAGAGTCAAGATTTAAATTAAAAAAAAACAAAGAGCAAGCAACTGAAACTACAAAGAGCGCTTGTGCACATTAATGGATGACGCCCCCGGCACCAGTCAGTTTCAAGTGCGCATGCGTGGCGTCGTCGCGTGGTGTGGGAAAGCTGGAGGGGTCGCCTAAACGCTCGCAGCTGATCAACGCTTGCGTCACCTTGTCGCAACACGTTTTGGTAACGCGATTCACAAGCCACGTGACCCCGTTCGACCAATTGGAAGCATTCTGAAACCTAGAAAGGCGTTGTTTTCTCATCCGACGTGTGTACATGCCCGAACCGTAACAAGTGGAAAACACGCTGATGCATGGCAAGAGAATGGGGAAAGCAGCAGACACGCCGGCGGCAACGCTGATGCGATTTATGTCGCGTGTTTGCACCAGTGATGACGCTTGCGTGTGCTTTGAGGGGAAGGGGGGGGGGGGCTTGTTTTCCAGCTGATATTGTCGTAGTGCAGTCGATCGGAGGAACCAAATGCCAGTGTGCAAAGCAGGCCTTCGGATTGCCATGTCTCCTCTGGTTGATGAAGCCTCGTCTGTCTTGTCAGCATGCACATTTCCTTGCCGCGTGTGCACGAAGGACCCCATCACCGCTCAAACGATGATATTCGGCCGACCTGGACCAGAGGAGCCCAGAATCATTGCTCGGGAACTGGGACACCTGTGAGTATATGACCACTGTTGAGCGAATGCTTCGAATTTTATCGGCGCAGTGGCTGCCAGGAACATGAACTATTGCAGGAATCAAAAGCTGTCTCTTGTGTCAGTCTCGTAGAGGGCGGTTTCACGTGACGTACTTCCTTATCGAAATCTCGCCAGGTGCCATGTTGATAAAGTTTCGCTCTATGTCTTTTTATGTGGGGTTTTCAGGCTCGCTCGTGTTTGTTTTGTGCCGCGATCAACTTTGCCAGCCAGAGTAGTCGGGAACATAAAAGAGAATCGGTTGGTACTTGATGTTTCTGCTTTCAAGTTAAGACGAGCCGATGCTCGAAAAGTCGGCTCGTCGGCAGAAAAAATTGTCACAGAAAACACTGCCAAGCAATACTGAAACTCCTTCCCTCCACAAGAAAAAAATAAAAAAGCCTAGTTTAAGCGTCCAAAATACCTGGCCTCTCGTACTTAGTTATGTAGTCGACGGATCACTCGCTATGCTTGTGCCTTTGAGCATTACGAAATATGACGCCAACGACTGTGTTGTGTAGTTACCGCCAAGCGCGTGCTACTGGGACTATAGTGGCGGCGCTTTAGTTCCTTCGCTCTTCTTCTTTATCGTCGTGCCAGTTTTTGATAGCACGAGAGGTTCGTTCTGGCTCCACGCTCCATGGAATAAACCTCGGGCCATGGTCCTCCGGTCTACTGTGTCTGTTGCCCCGTCAAGACACGACAACTTGGCGACGAGGAGGCTTCGCTGAACTGCTACGCGGAAGCCGACATGGCAACGGGGGATCCGGCAACGACGGGTCAAGTGCCGCAAGTCTTCGGCCGACTGGGACACATCGAGCCCTTCGACGAATCGACGAGCGACTGGCCGTCGTATGAGGAACGACTCACGTCGTTTCTTCTGGTCAACCGAATCGCCGAGGACGACAAGGTACACGCATTTTTGAGTCTCATAGGCCCGAAAACGTACAGTCTTCTGAAGTCATTGACCGCACCGGAGTTGCCAGCAAGAAAAACGTTTGATGAGCTAAAGAAGCTTTTGGGGGATCACCTGGCACCGAAGCCATCGGTAATCAGCGAGCGCGCAAAGTTTCACAGAAGAATGCAGCTCGAGAACGAATCTGTAGCAGCCTTTGTTGCAGAATTACGCGAAATTGGCGCAAACCTGCGACTTCGAAGCCGCACTTGACCAGTCCTTGAGGGACCGTTTCGTCCTGCGGTTTACGCAGAGAGGACATTCAGCGTGTGTTGTTCACAGAGGACAACAAGCTAACTTTCCAGAGAGCCGTCGAAAAAGCGCTAGCCATGGAAGCAGCAAAAAAGAACGTCGCTGAAGCACATGCGTCAGAACCTAGAGTTTCGGACGTACACAAGGTGAAGGCCGTCGCGGAGGCGAACGTGACGCAGCGAGACTGCTATCGCTGCGGCTCAGCGAAACATGGAAGCCGGGTATGCCCGCACATTGCGGATATCTGTTTCAAGTGTAACAAGAAGGGGCATGTCCAAAGAGTGTGTCATGCTGACAAAGAAAAGAAATCGAAGTGGACGCCACGTAAGGCGATGAAGAAACTGGTTCCTGTTCAAGACCCAGTTGGCATGAAGGAAATGACCACGTCTGGTATGGAACCAATAAAACTCACAATAAACGTGCAGGAAGTTGCCTTGGAAATGAAACTGGACACAGGAGCAACTGTTTCTGTCATGTCACTGCAACAGTTTCGTCAGATATCTCCTTCACCAAAGATCATGCCGACGACGCTCAAGCTGCACACGTTCAAGGGAGACATCGTTCAGCCCGTCGGGGTTGCTCACGTCGACGTGCAGTACGGACAGCAGAGGACCGAGCTTCCCCTCTACATCACAAGAGAAAAGGGACCACCTCTGCTCGGCCGGCAGTGGCTGCAAGCGATCCGATTGGATTGGAACCGGATTTTCGGGATCAACAGCATTGCCAGGTCAGATGCTTTGGCGCTTTCCGAACAACGCACAAAGCTTAGTGCGATTCTGGACAAGTACCAACATCTGTTCAATAAAGACCTGGGAACTATTGCTGAAGAAAGGGCAGAGCTGACGCTAAAAGAAGGTCACGTACCGAAATTCCTCAAGGCAAGAAACGTGCCGTTTGCCTTACAGCCTGCTGTCGAGGCTGAACTAAAGAAGATGCAAGACATGGGCGTCATAACACCAGTCCCTACGAGTGATTATGCGACGCCGGTTGTGCCAGTAGTGAAGAAGGACGATGGAATAAGGTTGTGCGGCGACTACAAGATCATCGTGAATCCTTGCCTTGACACTGACCAGTATCCGCTCCCGAGAGTCGACGACTTGTTCGCAGCGCTTTCAGGAGGCCAGGAATTTTCGAAGATTGATCTAAACCGGGCTTATCACCAGGTGGTGATGGCTGAAACGTCGAGCAAGTACCTAACTTTAAATACACACAAAGGACTGTTTGCCGTAAACAGGTTACCGTTCGGAGTCTCCTCGGCACCAGCCATTTTTCAGAGAATCATGGACACAATGCTGAAAGATCTGAAAGGCGTCAGTTGCTACTTGGATGACGTCCTCATCACCGGTAGGACGCCTGGAAGAGCATTTGGCCAATTTGGAAAGCAGTCCTAAAGCGGTTGTCAGAGCGTGGAGTTCGTGTGAAGAAGGAAAAATGTGCGTTTTTCCAGAAGGAGCTGCGTTATCTGGGCCACGTGATCAGTGCTGCAGGTGTCAGCACGACGCCAGAGAAGATCGAGGCTCTGCTGAAGGTTGCTGCACCCTCAAGCAAGCAGCAGCTCCAGTCATTCCTGGGTATGGTAAATTACTACGGGAAGTTTGTTCCACGACTATCCACCCTGGCGAGCCCGCTCTACAGGCTGCTGCGTCAAGACCAGCGCTGGTGTTGGGACAAAGCGTGTCAAGCAGCGTTCGAGGAAATCAAGACAGCGCTAGCAACACCATCGATTCTGGCACACTACGACCCAAGTAAGCCATTGCAAGTTGCGTGCGACGCATCCCAGTATGGCATAGGCGCTGTTCTGTCTCATGTGACTGAAGATGGAAGCACTCGTCCTGTGGCGTATGCATCACGCACACTGACCGAAGCTGAAAAGAAGTACAGCCAACTTGAAAAGGAGGCACTAGCCATTATTTTTGGGATCAAAAAGTTCCACTTATACATCTACGGCCGAGTTTTCACTCTCGTCACGGATCACAAACCGCTGCAGACTATTTTGGGCCCAAAGACAGGCATTCCGTCTATTGCGGCAGCACGTTTGCAGCGCTGGGCTGTTACCTTGTCAGCGTACAAGTACTCGTTGGTGTACAAGAGATCCAGTGACAATGCAGAGGCCGATTTTTGCTGAAGGTTCCCTCTCGAAAGTGGGAAAGACGATAGTTGCGAGGGCGAAGAGTCCTTCTATGCACTGCGCCTAGAGTCAATGCCGGTGTCCTCTAAGGAAATTGCACGCGCTACGTCGCGCGATCCGCTACTTTGTCAAGTACTTGAATACACAAGCATGGGTTGGCCGACGCACGTGCAAGAACAAACCCTCAGACCGTTCTTTGACAGACGCCTGCAGATGAGTGTTCATCAAGGGTGCCTAATGTACGGCATGAGGGTTGTTGTTCCGTCCCAGCTGCAGGAGCCCGTCCTCGACGAACTGCATCAAGGCCATCCCGGCATCGTGCGAAGTAAGGAGCTGGCTCGTAGCTATGTTTGGTGGCCATCAATTGACTCAGACCTTGAAAGAAAGGTACGAAGCTGCCAAGCATGCCAGGAACAGCGTAATGATCCATGCAAAGCGCCTCTTCACCCCTGGGCATGGCCGACAGCACCGTGGAGACGACTACACCTGGACTTTGCAGGCCCGTTCCGCGGAACCATGTTCCTAGTCGTGGTGGACGCGCACTCAAAGTGGCCAGAGGTGTTCACCATGCAGAGCACTACGACCGAGCGCACTGTGAGGTGCCTACGTGAACTTTTCTGCAGGTTCGGAATTCCGGAAACAATCGTTTCAGACAACGGGCCGCAGCTGGTGTCCGAGGAATTCAAGGTGTTCATGAGGAACAACGGGGTCAGACACGTCGTGAGCGCCCCATACCACCCGAGCACAAACGGCCTGGCAGAACGGTTTGTGCAGACACTGAAGTCTGCACTACGCAAGTCATCCGCTGGTGAGTCTCTGGAAGAAGCATTGCAACACTTTTTGCTGACGTACCGGAATACTCCACATTCAACAACAGGAGAGACGCCAGCAAACTTATTGATGGGCAGAAGATTGCGTTCCCGGTTGGATGTCATCAAGCCTACGGTAGAGGGGAAAGTTATCCACAAGCAATTTACACAAAGTAAGCAACGGAGAACAAGCAGAGAAGAAATCTGCCCTGGTGACAATGTCCTAGTGGGAAATTACAGGAGTTCGCCGAGGTGGCTACGTTGCACCGTCCTCAAGAAGACTGGTCCAGTATCTTACCAAGTCCAGGTTACCACGCCTCGAGGCAAGTTCATCTGGCGTCGGCACCTCGATCAACTTTTGAGCCAAACACGGCCAACGGCAACGCCGGTACCTTCGGACACCGACGACGCTGAGGGGTTCCTTGTATCTTCACCAGGCGAGCCAAGTGTCCAGACCACGGTACAAGAGCCTGGGCCACAGCAGCATCACACCATCCCGCAACAGGATCCTGTACCTTCTACAGGCCGATATACTTCTGAAGGACGCTACCCATCGAGAGAACGGCGTCCGCCTGACAGATACCAAGCTCGCTCCTAACTTTTGTATAATACTGCCGTTGGCGCTGCTACGTAATTAAAGGAGGAGGAGTGTTGTGTAGTTACCGCCAAGCGCGTGCTACTGGGACTATAGTGGCGGCGCTTTAGTTCCTTCGCCCTTCTTCTTTATCGTCGTGCCAGTTTGATAGCACGAGAGGTTCGTTCTAGTTCCACGCTCCATGGAATAAACCTCGGGCCATGGTCCTCCGGTCTACTGTGTCTGTTGCCCCGTCAAGACACGACAGCTACATTGCATCATAAGGGAGTGTTCGTTTAGATAACTACCGAAACTAATCGTTCAGACGTCGCAGTACTGCCAGATTGTTCCTGTAACATTGTGCGAATCGTTCAGAACTTCCGGTTATCGCTTAGAATAACGTGTGATTTCATTCGATTTACACACCGAACATGACTCAGTACTCGGATGTTTCGTGATATCTCTCATTGTACGTGGTATGTTCGGGCAGTCTAATTATCTCCGTTGAGTGCGCTTCTCTCACCATGCACAGGTGCACTGTCGGGAAGCTACACCCGTGGAGTAGGCATTGCAATTCTGCATATGTCGCTTTGCCGCAGCGCAGACTTGTCTTAAAGAGGCACTAAAGTGCTTTTTGAGATCCTCGTTTTATTGTTATAACTCAATCTACGAGCACTAACCATCCTAAAAAAACAGAAATTACATTCATCTGCGGCCGATTTGCATGCTTAAAAAATTGATCAAAATTCTCGACACTTAGCGTCAGCGCAGAATGACAGATGGCACTACCGAACCTTGGTGAATACAGTCAAACAACGGACTGCGCGTGTCGGCTACTCGTGAGCGATGAGGTCCATTGTGGACAAGCTGCCGACCAGTCGTGCTCGTCCAAGCGAGAACCCATCGCTCGCAAGTGGCTGACACGCGCCATCCGTCGTTCGACCATATTCAGCAAGGTTCGGTAGCACTATCTGTCATTCTGCGACGATGGAAAGTGTCTGGAACTTTTATCACGTTCTTAAGATATGAATCGGCCGTGGATGAATGCACTTTATGGTTTTTTAGGATGATTAGTGCTCGTAGATTGAGGTTTGACCATAGAACGGAACTTTCAAAACACGCTTTAGTGCCCCATTAAAGGGATACCGAACTGAAATTAGGATTTCGCGAAAATAAGGATGCATGAGCGTTGAACAAGATGCTAGGAACTACAAAACATGACTCATATATCAATATCTCAAACGGATGGCCGCACGTTTGGAAAAGAAGGGCGCGATCAAGCGAGGTCTTTGACGTCATTGTCCTCCGGCAGAATTTCAGAATGAGGGGAAGCGGCCTCGCTTCTCTTCGGTTCACTAGCTCGAAGGGACGTAGCGAGAAGGAAAGGGAATGGGAATCGTTACGTGACTTGTCTCGTCAGCCGTGTTCACTCACGCAATTCTTTTTCAAAAATACAGCAATCTGTTAGAGATATCGCTGTATGAGTGTTGTTTTGGGGTTATGCAGCGTCCCGCCTATCTGTCCAGCCTTGTATTGTGAGCTCGAAATTTCTGTTCACTATCCCTTTAAGAGTAAAGCACTAATCCAGGGTGAAAAGGTGGACAACAGAGCATGAATTAGAAATATATATATATATATATGTGAAAGAAAAGGAAACTTGGTGAATGCTGATGTGATATTTACCTTGCAGTAAACTTTGCTAAATAAAAATCTGGTTAGTCTATATCCGGGGTGGCCAAACTGCGGCTAATCGCGGGTCCTAGTGCGGCTCGCTGCTTTCGGGTGAGCGTCCCTCCTGTATTCCAAAGACGAAAAGAATTTTAGAATTAAAAAAAAAAAGCTCACAGACTTGGCAGGCTTGTATTACACTACGTAGATACAGCTGGACTGGTCTTTGACACAGTGATGTGTCCAGTGATACTGTTTTCTTTATTGTTCTAGAAAAAATTTCGAACGGTATACGCATAACGGGCGTCAGGGGCAGTGGCTGGCTAGCGAACCAGCCGAAGCTTTCATTTTTGCTGAGCGGTTAAAGTAACATTCTGCTGCTTAGTGTTATTTGTTGTAGTCACAAATTATAGTTGTCCTTTTTGGAAAGCACTGTTCCCTCCATATTTTTTTTTTAAGCAGCCTCCCCCCCTTTACTTTTTCCTGTGGCTCTCTGAACTTTTGTTGTTTTGTCTGCGGCTCTAACCCCATGTCACTTTGGCCACCCCTGGTCTATATGATAGACTTTGACACCTTGAAAATATTACACACAATACACTTATGTGGTCAGCATACCTACTTAATGATGTTTGATTATCCAAACTACTGTTCAGTGAGTAAATAATACAATCGTCCTCAGAGCCCCACCTGTATTTCTGGGGTGTGCTGTATAGTATGTCATTTATATATGTCAAGACTGACCTCAAAACAGAACTTGAACTACAGCCGAATATGCTGGCAGAGGGTTTGCAACATTACCGTTGCTTACCACACTTTGGCTTCAATTTGTTAGGTGGGTATCAATCCAGTTAATTATTGCTGGTTCCATCCCAAACGTTTTTATTTTGGCCACAGGTCTCCACAGTGGCACTCAATAAGAGGCCTCATATCAGCCTACAAATCATATAAACTTGCTTTCTGTCATTTAGTGCTAATGCAATGTAATTAGCTGTTTCCTATGTTCTGTTCACCACCAAGCTGACAGTGCGGTGGGAGTTACACATCCACTGGACCTATCGACTGCCTTCCTCTCATCACCGGACCCTGCTCCCGGCGCATGGATGTGGGCGGGAGCGTGATCAGATTGCAAATGATGGGCGTACAACTGGTCCAGCAAGCACGTAGCTTCCACTGCACCGTCAGCTTAGGGGTGAACGAAGTATACCAATAGTGTAACTGTACATAGGCCAGTTCAGAACCCGTGTCGTCTAGGTTTGTGGCGATTTAGCTCTGCCATAACCCAGGAAGGAGCCAGACATCTCATTTTTTTCCGACAGGATTCACAGTGGTCCCGCTGGAAGGAAATGAGATACATTTAATTCCCTCATGAGCTACAACGGAACTAAATAGCCACAAACCCTTTATCCATGGTGACACACCCGCAGCACCCAAAACAAAGGTGTGGGATGGCGATAGGTGATGCCATTAAATGACAAAGCAATACAATACAATACAAAAACCATCTTTATTTACTTCCTTTGAAAAAATACAATATAAAGCCCACATAAGCCAATAATGGCTTGTGTGTGGGACGCGACAGGAGCATCTGCTTTTTATTGCACAGATAACGAAAAACAACAAAGCATACCAATAAACGTATAAATTACTGCAGTTCCACCTACTTTTACAGCTTATACTAGTTCCTCTAGTTTGATGAGTACATATGTAAAACCCGTCCAATCATATTGAATTAGCACTTACATATCGTGAGGGAAAATAGAATTCGCGACTTACAAGATAATAATAGAACATAAAATATAACCTTTCATATCCAACGTTTTCGGGGATACTCATCAGTTATACCCATTACCTTTTAAGATCTTTTTTTCCCTGTTCAAGTATTCACCTTTTTGCTATTTTTTTCATTCTAGGGGATTTTATTTTTAGTGGCTCATCCGGTAATGTATTATAAAGCTTAGGTATGTAATAGTTCCTTGTGGCCTCTCCATATCTTGTTCTTATAAATGGTTCAACAAATTTTTTATTGGGTCTTAATGTCCTTTCTTTTTCATTTTCGCGCCTATATTTATTGTTGAAAAAATGTTTTATAATAATATCATACTTCATTTGATCTCTGAAACGTAACATTCCTAATTCTTTATGCATATAATTTGAAAGATTAGATTCTTCCCTTCGGTAACCAATATTCCTAACTATCCTTTTATGAATCGATTCCATCTTTAGTTGTAAATACTTGGCACAGTGCCCGAAAACTGTTATTCCATACTGAAGTACGGATTTACCCAGTGCATTGTATATCATTTTAAGTATGGATCGCGGTACTAGTTCTTGGATATGGTACATATGTGCCATTAATACCCTTAGTTTTTTACAAACCTGGTCTATGTGAATATCCCATTTAACATTTTTGTCTATATGCATACCCAGGTATTTTACAGTATCAGCTTATTTTAGTGGGATGCACAAGCAGTTGCCGCAGTTCGTATCATGCATTTTTATTGGAAATTCATTTACGATTTTTTTTCTTGGATCTCTAAAGCATATTACTTGCGTTTTAGGAACGTTTACAATTATTTGGTTTTTACGGTACTATTGAATAATTTTATGTACATCATCTTGTATAGTCATTGCCGCTACTTCGTAATTTCTATGTGCGTATACAATTACAGTGTCATCTGCGAATTGAAGGAGCTTACTTTTTAAACTAACCTGTGCTACCTCGTTAACATATATATTAAAAAGTAGTGGACCGAGGACTGTACCTTGTGGTACTCCTTGTTTTACCTTAATTTCCTTGCTATATTTTGAGCCTAAACGTACTACCTGAAACCGAAAATTAAGGTAATTTCGGAATAAATCATATGTCTTCTCTCGAATTCCAATACTATATAGTTTATCCATCAAGATATCATGATTTATTGTTTCGAAAGCCCTGGTAAAATCTATGAATAAAGCTATAACATAATTACCGGCGTCCATGTTTTCATTTACATAGTCAAAAAATTCCTCTAGAAGGTCACTCGTTCCTATATGTTCCCTGAACCCATATTGCGTATTAGTTAATAGGTTATATTTAGCGATATAGCACCTAAGTACTTTATTAATATATTTTTTCATTATATAATTTATCACAGAAAGGATGCAAACTAGTCTATAATTTAGGAATTTATTTTTCTCACCTTTCTTGTATATAGGCCGAAACACGGATGTTTTAGGATTTTTTGGGAAGATACCGCTAGAAAATATACGATTATACAACTGTAATAATGCAGGTTTCATTATAGTGATATGGTATTTAATATCTCTAGCCCTAATTTGATCAAACCCTGTTGCTTTATTAGTCTTTAATTGTTTTACAATTTCGATTAGATCATTGTCATCCATATCGGGGAAAAATATTGAATCATTATTTCTTATTTGATTTGGTTGTCTTTTCGTTGTCATGCAGCATAAAGTTTCAATTGACTGTACATATTCTGCATTAAAACTATTTGCTAGTACCTCAGTACAACAGCATGCTTGTGTTTAATATCTGTTAAAGTGTATGGTGGTTCTGCAATAACCAACACATTAAGTTGAGAAAACTAATTCGCAACTAGCAGCATGGTTTTCTAGAAATCAAATATTGTTTGGAATTTTTGTTCAAAGCTTGATGTCCCCAATATTTAGATTCATCAAAATTGAGTGCTGAATAAACATTGATTCAAGGCTTTTACAGTACCTCTTTTCTCACTCCATTTCATTGAACGAAGAGGACAGCACCATAGGGATTGAACAAAGAGTGAACTCTGCCACCTTGTTGACAAACCTACCTGCTGAAGGTGGCCACGAGATTCCCTTGTCACCGCTTGGTCACTTGAATAAGCCGTTAACTATTGCATCTAGTTGTACTGTGGCAGCAATGTTGTAGCTGTGAGGCTCATCGGGCCAGGTCTCTTTCAGATGTGCATATTCCCGTCGGAGAGTAGCCCATTGCCATGGCAGCTGGTATGACAAGAGTCTAAATACTGTAGCGGCGTGCTGAGGCGCGTGCCGGGAACCACGGAAGACGAAGACGAAGCGCGGGCAGGCGGCGCGTGACACTTCTAATCCGGTCTAATTTGGTTATGGACGTCCTCTTGTAAATTAAAAACGTAACATTTGGTGTCAGAAGTGGGATTCCCGGCATTTCTCCTGACAGCCCAAGAGATCATTTTACAAGCCGCAAGGACATTCTCCGCGCGAGTGTCAGCACCTCGTTGAGTGGCGCGGCCCTGCCTATTACCACCGACCAAACCAGCTTCCTTCGCCATGTTCCATCACTGAAGCTACGCTAGCCGATTGTCACGGCCTCGATCCCGGGAGCCCACGCCACAAAAGCGCGTAAGTGCGCGCTAGGCTTGAATGGTTTTCGAACAGGTTGTGGCAGTTCTGCGGTTGAAAGCATTCACGAAAAGTCATGGTGTCTCCTGCATTAGGCAATGCCGGTGCATATCGTTGTCGGCGTTAACTTTTCAAAAGGCAAAATGTGTGCTGTGAACTTTGGCACCGATATGTTCTGTGCCGGCATAACATTTGTTCTCCGACGTGTCGCCAGGGGTGATAATAAGGGAACCACCTGACCCCCTGGTATCAGGACTCTGCGCATCAATCTTCCGAAAGCGCTAACGTGCTGGACTTTGGTGCTGCAGGCAGACTGCGATGTCGGCCTGAACTTTAGAGTTGTGCAATTGAGCACGAACTTTCACGTCAAGAATCTGCTTGCTAAAGGGACTTCACTCAAGGTAATCTTTTCGAAACAAAGAAGTACAAGCAGACTGCCTAACACCACTGCAATGGGGCGAGGTTGTGCAGCAGGAAAATGACCCAAAAATCATCCCTCCAAGAAAACAAGTCCTTAGGGGAAATAGTGTAGCGGCGTGCTGAGGCGCGTGCCGGGAACCACGGAAGACGAAGACGAAGCGCGGGCAGGCGGCGCGTGACACTTCTAATCCGGTCTAATTTGGTTATGGACGTCCTCTTGTAAATTAAAAACGTAACAATACATTAGCCAAAAAACATTGAACAGTCAGACAAGCTAGTCTACATGCCACACAGTTCTACACATGGAGACTAAAAACATTGAAAGCAATGCAACATTGTCTTTACAGGGCTGTGCATGTCACGTCTCTCTTCCCTAGCCCTGCGTTGACCAAGCCGCGATGTGTGCATACTTGTAAGTTCAGACGAAATGGAACAATCTACATACATTGGTCTCTATAGTTTGATTGCAAAAGCAAACCACGTTTTTATGTCGGCAGTGACAAGGAGACTACAGGCATAATCTGAGGTTCTTTTTTAGAACAAAACAATTCTGTAAAGCGAACCCACGTTACAGTTTGTACCGTGTCTAATTGAGGCAAGTTAAATTCTGGTTTCTCTCCTGAATGTCTATAATAAAGCACTATACACCTAGCAGTGCTAGAGCATTTCTTTGTCAAAGGCTACCCAGCAGCACAAAGTGAGTAGGGCACAGAACTTCCTTCAGTTGTCTAAGACCGGGGAATGAACCTCTCACAGGGGTGAATGTGCACAAAGAGCTCCATTTAGAAATGTATAACAATGAGTGCATTGTGGGCCGGATGTAGATAATACGACAGATGTATAATTTATGACGCCATCTGAGCGTATGTACAGTCAGCACGGAATGAAACCCGAACGCCGCAACGCGTGGCCATCGACACAGGCTGCTCCACCTGGAGGGCCCCTGAGAACTAATGAAAATGCACCTACGGGCCAGGTCCTACTAAGATGTGCTCGACCCTCGCGCGGCACTTCTGGGACTTACGCGTTTCGCCGGTGGCGCGCTTTAAATACTGTCACTCTGGGTGGTTTTGTGTCGTCGCACTGTCGCCCGGTCGACACCTGCGGCTTGCGCGTGATGCTAGAAGGTCGATGCTAGAAGCAGCAGAAAGCTGCTTGTTGCTGCGCCAGTGGAGCACTCCCATGGTGTCTTCTCCTCCTGGCGTGCGCAGTTTTTATTGTTTGTTATACATATCGTAATTTTATAATTAGCAGTACTTGTAGCAAAACACCGCGACATACGAGACAGAAAAACAAATTGGGACACATGACAAGTGCTGACACCCACCTGAAGTTTGCTACTACAAATATTTAGTATATAATATATGAGAACAAACATACGTCCACTCCCAGAGCTTGTCCATTAACCTCTCTTGTTCTTCATGCTCGTATGCCTCGCCGCGAATGCCCTAGTGCAGGTCTACTTACTCGTGCACTGATCAAACATTTTTCTTAATTGTAGTGACTTGAGCCTTGAACAATACGTTACTCTGTGCAGACTCTGGTCAGATCTCTCCAGCGCACCCAATGATTATCGCTTTGTGTATCGGATGCCCAGCGATACCTCTTCAGCGCTGTAATAAATTATTGCAAAAAAAAATGCTGCAACAGAATGACGCGGATGCCTCGGTTTTTATAAGCAATGCGCATGTTTTTGTGCGAGGTTATCAGTCGATTCTTATAAAAAGCGAGGAATTACTCGCTGACACTCTCTTTGGAAACCACCGATATGCCAGGCGTATCAATTCCGGAGAATAATAAATTCATCACCCTGTCTGAGCAGGGCCTATCGCAATGAGCTATAGCCAGGGTAAGCAGCCGCCTGGTGTCTACCGGGCGTCAGTGCGGCGACACAAAAGCACCCCGAGTGACGGCGCTTACAGCGCGCCACCGGCGAAACGCGGAAGTCCCAGACGCGCCGCGCGAGGGTCGAGCACATCTTAGTAGGACCTCGCACGTAGGCACATTTTCATTGGTTCTCAGGGGCTTTCCAGCTGGAGCAGCCTGCGTCGATGGCCACGCGTTCCGGCATTCCAAGGTTCAACCATGCTGACTGTACAATGTCTAGCCATGCAAATTTGCTGTCCAAGCAAACGTGTTCCCCACTGGTTTATTCTGAGCGACGATTGCTACTCAATAACGTCAGTGCAGCGAGGTGGTTTCAAACGGTGCTGTGTCATTAGCTATTTTCAGATGTTGGAAACTTATCAGCAGACGTAAAAGTACTGTCGCAGCTTCGACATCTATTTAGCCCAACTAGCTGACTAGATAAAATCATAACTAGGGATGTCGCAAACCTGCTGAGGTTGGAGGAGGTAAGGTTTGAATTTGAAAAATTTGCAAATTTCAAACCCTGTTGTGTTTCGAATTTGAAAAGTTTCATAATGTCAAGTTTCTGAAAGTTCAGGTTTAAAGATCTCAACTCTTTTTACAGATTGAGTATTAAAAGCTTGAAAATTTTGAATTTCTTTGCTAGTCGTGTTTGAAGAATTCGAATTTAAGTTTTTGAATCTCAAGGAACAATATCAAATACCACAATTTAAAAGAAGTTTTTAAAGACTAATCTGGAAAAAAACGTGAAAGTGCTACAAAGTTGACTAAAAACGCTGCACATTTTATTTTAAGCCATAAACACTGCTTTTTTCTCGGTACCGGGTTCTTATAATACTTCCCGTTATTTATCATGATTTATGAAACAAGCCTTGAATTGGTTGGACGTTTTAGCGACAAGACTTGAGGATGATCTGGTGTGCATCAGGAATTGCTACCTCTTTGCAAACTGGAAGCAATGCGATTGAATACCCCTAAATGAGATGCTGGCACGAGACAACGAAATATACAAGATGATGCGTGCAGACAAAGTCGCCATGGCAAGCCATCTTGCTTCACAAAAGTTTGCAGTTGCTCTGGGCGTTTATTTCCAGTGGGATGGCCCGTGGCGCAGAGAAAACACTGCACGCCGGTACAGCACCCGACAGAGCTCAAGGTCAAGAAGCATGCAACCAGACAAGCTTACAGGTCCCCCGGCCCCCTAAGATGCAGCTGATCAGGTAATGACCGGTCGTGCATCAGGCTCACTACACTGCCGGTTTTTTTGGCACCCCAGTGGCTCCAAGGCAAGGCACCGGCCTACAGACACCAGGTGGCGGATTCTAATCCCGGCCCAGGTGCCCGCAACTCGACAAAGGCTTATTGCGGAGAAGGTCATGTAATCGAGCTTTCTGTTGCGCGTCTGATGCCCAGGTGGTGCAAATTAATTCTCAGTCATCTGCTGAGCTGTTCCGAATGCCCGTCGTCTGCTTGGCTCGTAAAACTCCCAGATTTGATTTTGCATAGCTGGTTCTTCGCACTTTCCTTCTTAGAAAAGCAAGAAATCAAGTGGAGATATTAGTCGCTTTTAAAATGCAACTGGATACCGACGATAATGAATCAAGTGCCTATCCAGTGTTGCCTCTCACGAATCGGTGTCGCTTTCAGTGCGCGCCTTTCCCCAACCAGCCACTAACACGAGGAGATCGGGCAACTTGAATTCAAAAACAGCTAGGGTTGTGAACAACGCCCCAGTGAAGTACCTTTGTCGGATTTCAAACCTGCAGACAAGAGACCTGCAGGCTACTTTGGGGCAACCTACGCAGTTTTACACGGTAAAGGCTGTGTGCAAAAGCCGCAGAAAAAACTTCCAGGTATGGGCCGGCCGCCACCCCAAAGTGGGTCGTTGGTGGCACCACCACATCTTTGTGTTACTAATATTTAAGACCTTACACGATTTGGGTAAAGTTTCTTCTTACTTCGTCAAACTTCTGTATGTTTCACGTACCCAACTTTTCCCGTTGAACTGGAAACCTCAAAGATTATTTTTGGATTTCACTCCGGAATGAAAAAAAAAAAAAAATTATGTCTCGGTTTGGTTTTGGTTTGCACACAAATGGGAGATTTTTTTGATGTTTGGTTTTCTTTGCTGTTCGATGCCCTGGTGCCCAACAGCTCTCAAAACCTCCATCCTTTTTTTTTTTTTATGAAGAGTTTATATTGTTATCATTGCATGTGACTGCAGAAAACAGAGCAAGGGAAGCCCTGAGCGACAGTCTCGAGATTATGAGTCACGAATATTCTTTTTTAATGCTGAGACCTTCTTTGTCGTGTTTTTGTAAACTCTGGAAAATAATAAATACCTTGGTGCTTTACGATTCGAAATACCATAACATAAACACTGGGGTAAAAAAAAAAAAACTATATTTATGTCATCTTCAACGTTATTGTCTTTTGAATTGTAAAATATAAACTCTTTTTCACTGTCCCTCAGGTGTTCTAATTTGAGGGAATTGGGTGCGAAACGTAAGGTAATAAGCACAACCCTGCTTGCAACGTTACATCGTGCAAAATGTCTCTTTTGCGCGCCTTTCCCCAACCAGCCACTAACACGAGGCGATCGGGCAACTTGCATTCAAAAACAGCTAGGGTTATGAACAACGCCCCAGTGAAGTGCCTTTGTCGGATTTCAAACCTGCAGACAAGGGACCTGCAGGTTACTTTGGGACGACCTACGCAGTTTTACACGGCAGAGGCTCTGTGCGAAAGCCGGAGAAAAAAGTTTCAGGTACGAGGCCGGCCACCACCCCAAAGCGAGTCATTGGTGGCACCACCACATCTTTGTGTTAGTAATATTTAAGACCTTATACGATTTGGGTAAAGTTTATTCGCACTTCGTCAAACTTCTGTATGTTTCACATACCCAATTTTTCCCCTTGAACTAGAAACCTCAAAGATTATTTTTCGGTTTCCAGTTCAAGTTTTTTCCAGAATGAAAAAAAAAAATTAGAATGTTTCGGTATGACTCCGGTTTGTACAAAAATTTAAGTTTTTTTTCTGATGTTTGGTTTTCTTTTCAGTTCGATGCCCTGGAGGATTAAGGAAATCCACTGTCTACGATACAGATGACCTCTTTTGTGTTTATACCTTGAAAAATGTACAGACCGCCAACGCAGCATCTGTTTGTCTTGTTGACTTGGTCACTTAATCGTCACTTCAGTGTCGCGTCGTGCAAGCAACTAAAAAAAGGGGTTGGCTTTCAAGGCACAGTGTTATGTAAGGAAGGTAATGGTGACCAGTTCCTGTCCCGACCCAACCATCCCCCTTGTGCGGAGCTTGTGAGCTCCGTGTATAAGGCCCGGCCACTACAAATAGCTGATTTCACTCTCCTTGAGCGTATAAGTTATTCAAGGTTATTGCGTTCCGTCACTTCACCGTACTGTATACCTTGCGAGCGCATGAGGCACCGCCATACCCGGGGCTGTGTAAACAAACTTGGACGGGTGAAATCCGGGCGGTCTTGATATCCCGAAGGCTCGCCTGCACTGTCAAAAAGTAAGGAACGGTGTGTTAGAAACAATCTTTCTCTGAATTCAGTACATCTATGAACCTCCAACGAAGTTGGCCCTGCGAACAGGGGAGTTCACGATTGGTTTTCAAGGCATTCCGTCAGGGTTCTGTCGCATACTTTAAATGTTTTGCCAGTAACCAATAATTTGTTTTCTTTTTTTTTCGTAGTTTTTATGTGGCAAGATGTGAATGAGTATAGTGCACGCCTTAAGAACGAAAAGCTTTATCCAGTTATTCTTTAGGTAAGCACCGGGTATAGCTTATATATCATACAAAAGACAGTCTGCATACAGATTTTTCGGGCGAGTCACCGTAAGATCCATGCTTCGAGTGCAGCATTGCAATGGGTTTAAGGAGAAACTTAGCGTGCGGCATTCGAACCACAGATATTGCGGTGACTTGTGTTTGCAGACTGTCTTTTGCATGATGTATGAGCAGTGTGACCCCAGACAGCCGTCTTCTGGGTAAAAGCAGAATGTCCCGCCATTATGTTGAGGACCCTGCCAGCTGACACGGGGGATTCGCGTCAAGGGCTTCTGAAACACAAGCTCTTGAAAGCAGGGCAAAAGGGGCGGGTTGTTTCACAGTGGGTTTTTCCGTGCACCACCCGCAAAAGGCTGCTGAAACCCTATAAAAAATTTTATTTGAAGCATTTTTGCTGCTATTTGCACAACCTACATTCTGCACAATGATGAGGCATAACAATTATGAAGCCAAGCCGTGAGAATAGCGGAGGGAGTCAAGCCAAGCCAGTCCTGTCTGAGCGACTGAGTGGACGAGAGAGCCCCCAAAAATAATGCCTTTCCCTTTGCTTCTCTTTCGCTGAGTTCACACATACGCCCAGGTATACACGGCTTGCATTGACGTCACATCAGCCGCCATTGCTCCATTCCATGCGCCAGTTTCCGTACCTTCTGCAGCATACATTTGACACAATGAAATTCGTCGTCTCGGCAAGGCTTGCCGAGAGAAACAAATTGAATGATGCGAAATGTATGACACCCTCAAATTTGACACCATCAAATTTGTCGTCTCGGCAAGGCTTGCCGAGAGAAACAAACTGAATGATGCGAAATGTAAGCTGCATAAGGTACGGTGCAGCAATGGCGGCTGGTATGGTGCCATATGACGCCACGTGCAAGGCATGTATACACATTCTGCGAACACAGATATGAGAAATGCAAACGTGGGTTAGGCACTGACAACAAAACTAACACCTGGATAAGCATGTTTTTAAGTAATTTGGTCTGAGAGACTAGTGTCACTCGTACATGCCACCTAATCGATAATGTTTATGCTTCTTTCCTGGAAAATTGAATACGATCCATATACTGGCTCGTGCGTACACGGCGGCCGGCTAGCAGTCACACATGCGTAAGGGTTGCAACCTTTCTGCCTAGCCTTGCACGATGTCGTGTACGCACCAATCTCTTGTGCAAAGAAATTAGAATTAAAATATGTCACTGCCTCGAACTCTGCCTTCAGCAACATGACATCAAAAGGGACTATACCGACCTCTTTCTGCCCGTTATAAACTCCCCAACAAATTCGGAAGTTTAATCATATCAAGACTGGCAGCCTGCTATTTGGATATTTGTATATGATCGGCTTGCAAAATGTGCACCACGATTGTTTCTGTACTCATTGAATGGCCAACATCAGACTTGATGCTTGTACCCAAAGGTTACATCAAAATGTTTCAGATATATCGGAGCATAGCGTCACTTAATAAGCAATCGGAGCAAAGTTGCCAAGGGACGCAGGCGACGTAGGCAACGTAGGTTCATGTAGCCCTCCTTGGTGTAGCCCACGGTGGAAGAAATGTTTCTTCCACCGTGGTGTAGCCAGATGATGGGCGCAGCCATGACAGTTTTTCCAATTTTTGAATTTTATGATGTTGCAGAAAGTTTCGCACATCAACTTTGGTTATTTATTATGTTCGTCAAATATAAACCCACTCTAAACATTTAACTACAATTGTTATTTAATATTTATTATAATTTTTTTAATGTTTTATTACGTTAACTTAACGTTAAGGACCCTAACTGCCCTAACGACCACGTACGAACAGAGATGAAATTGACACCAAGGAAAGTGGCTGCGACCAGTTGGCGCCGCGGTGTTCCAAGCTAACATCATTCAACTTTACTGGATTTAGTTGTAAGCTCTTACATTACTATAATTCGACACGACATTTTTGAAAAGTCGACATGCTATAAATAAAACTGTAGCGTGCCCTTCTATTTTATTAGAGCTGAAAATACATTTGGGAGTGGAGTTATTTGAATCTGAGCAGTCGCCCGCTGCAACACAACGGTATGTATTCACGACTCACGAAGATTTCTAGCGCATGAATCAGAAGATATTCCTTAAAGCATGGATCACGGTGCATTTCTATCGCCTTAAGCGACCTTCAAAAAGTGAATAATGGAAGATACTCAGGTGAAAGAAACGTTCGGATTGAATTTAATTTTTCGACGGTGTCGAAAGACAAAATTGAACTAGTTGTAATTTACGAAGTGTAGAAGCTTAGCACACGAACGACGTTGTATTTTTCAACTCTCCTAAAAAATTGTGTTGATACGGAGACCTTTTACGCGATGTAACGTTGCAAGCACGGTTGTACTTCTTATTTTCTTACGTTTTGCACCCAATTCCCTGAAATTAGAACACCTGACGGGCCAGTGACACAGAGTTTGTATTCTACAATTCAAAAGACGATAACTATGAAGATGACATAACTATCGTTTCATTTAAGCCATTGTTTATGTTATCATATTTCGAATCGTAAAGCACCAAGGTCTTTATGTTTTTCCGGAGTTTACAGAAACACGACAAGAAGGTCCCAACAGTAAAAAAGAATATTCGTGACTCGTAATCTCGAACCTGTAGCTCCGGGCTTCCCTCGCTCTGTTTTCTGCAGCCACATGCAATGATAACACATAACTCTTCATAAAAAAAAAAAAAAGGATGGAGGTTTTGAGGAGTATTGATCTTTTGGGCACCAGGGCATCGAACAGAAAAGAAAACCAAACATCAGAAAAAAATCTTGTATTCGTGTGGAAACCGGAATCGAACAGAAC